>CM021103.1:587842742-588132928 GCA_007115665.2 Sequoiadendron giganteum | reverse complement strand
TGAAGTCAAACCAATTACAATTCAGACATAGGCGGACTGTATACAACATAACTTTTTTTTTGTATGTATCGAAATTCAATTTTTTTTGTTGGATCAAGGATTTCAATATCTAGTGCACATATTTTTCAAATTTTGTTTTTGATAATCTGCTAGTTTCCACATGTATAAAACAAAGAGTTTGATTTTCGGTGAAAAACCTACATTCACAAGAAATAAAAATAAATATAATAATAAAACTAAATTTATTTAAGATTATACTTTTTGGGAAGCTTATAACAAGGACTACATACTTACAAAAATAAATTTTAAATGAATTCATTTGATCCTCCAAAAGGTAAATCAAAGGTGGTTTTTTATCAGCATTTTGATAAGTGTAAATGAAACTCCATTATAGGTATGGTTTAAAACTAGCGGGGTTCTATCCAAGGGGGTATGATCTAAGGTGGTTTGATCAAACCCTCTTTAATTAAAATCCTTCAAATGAAACTTTTTAAGGCTTAAATCATTATATTTTCTAAAAATATGTGATTTTAGCAAAAAATAGAATCTCCTAGAAATTGTAAACCAATATTGTGGGATCACCTTGATGGAAGGGTGAAAACCTTTAAAGATGTATTGTACATCCCTTGTTTAGCTAGAAATTTAATTTTTGTATCTAAATTAATTATTTAGGGGTGCATGTTACTTTTGAAAAGAGTGGTTGCAAGTTAAGCAAAGGGAGTTTGGTTTTAGCTAAGGGTAATAGGTGTGGCACCCTATTTAGACTTGATGCTTCTACTTACTGTAACTCTGTTAATGTAACTAATAAATCTATATCATGTAAGTTGTGGCACCACATGATGGATCATATTGGTGAAAAGGGTCTCAAAACCCTCATAAATAAAAACATGGTTGATGGTTTGTCAAGTTATTTTATCGATTTTGATTTTTGTGAACATTGTGTGTATGGAAAACAACATAAAGTGTCATTTAAATCTAGAAGTACTAAGGCTAAACAAGTTTTGGAGGTAATTCATAGTGATGCCTTTGGTCTTGTGGATGTACCATCTATTGGAAAGTCTTGCTACTATGTTTCCTTTATTGATGATTATTCTAGATATTCATGGGCTTACTTTTCAAAGGAGAAATTTGCTATTTTTTTATATTTAAAGAATTTAAAACACTTGTTGAGAAATAGACAGATAGAAAAGTAAAGGTTTTAAGAACAAATAATGGTGGTGAAATTTTCTCTAGGGTTTTTGATGACTATTGTAAGCATGCAAGAATTGTTAGGTAGAAAAAACTCTAAATACCCCACAACAAAATGGAGTGGAAAAGAGGATAAATTGGACTTTAATCGATAGAGCTAGAAGCATGTTGAGTATTGTGAAGCTTAGACATTGTTTTCGGGCTGAAGTAGTTCACACTTCCTGTTATCTGGTTAACATGTCACCTACTTCTGCTCTTATTAATAAAACTACCTATGAGGTATGGATAGGTAAGCAACCAACAGTTTCTCATTTTACAGTTTTTTGCAGTGAGGCATATTTTCATGTTCCTAAAGAAAAAAATTCTAAGCTTGATTTCAGAGCTAACAAATGTGTTTTTGTGGGTTATGGTGAGAACATTAAGGGTTATAAGCTTTGGGATCCTGTAGCAATGAAAATGTTATATTCTAAGGATGTGATTTTCAAGGATCTTAATGAATTTAAAAATGATGAACAACCTCATGCAAAGCCTAAAAAAATGGTGCATTTTGATATTAAGGTTGAACCATAGAAAGATACACACATAGAACAACCACAAGAAGATGCACATGTAGAACAACATGATGAACATGAATGTGAAGAAGAAGGATTAGAAGATAATTATGAAGAGGAACAACCAGAGCATTTTGTTACACCTCTAAGAAGATCCACTAAACAACATAAACCTATTGATAGGTATGGATACAATCCATCTAATTTTCATTTGTGTTTTTTCTTTATCTTGTATTAACAACGAACCTAGATTTGTGAAAGAGGCCTTATCTTTAGATGAGCATGATTCTTGGTTAGAGGTAATGCAAGATGAAATAAAGGCCTTGGACAAACATGACATATGGGATCTAGTTGAGTTGCCTAAGGGGAGGAAATCCATCAGATACAAATGGGTATTTAAAAAGAAATTTAAAGCATATGGTAAGTTGGAATAGTACAAGGCTCGGTTAGTGGAAAAAGGGTACTCCCAAGTTGAGGGAGTAGATTTTGGTGAGATTTTTTCTCTTGTGGCTTGTGAATATAAAATTCCTCGATCTCCCTTCGAGTTAATGTTCTTTTTTCGCTTGGCTTTCGATCACGCCCTATGTACCTTTGGCCCCTTTTTGAAGAGCTCTGACCGTTGTCGCCACGTGTTCGTTGTGCGCTCCTCGCAAAGTCTTTATCTCTCGCTTCTCTTCCAAATCTTTCCATGCTTCCATGTCTCAACAATTTATACCTTTGAGGCTTGCTTCCCTTCGCTTCTCTACCGAGTTGCGTCTACGTGCCATGTAGCATCTTTCCACATACACCTTTTGCGGACCCCACAGTCAACGCAGACAATGAAGACTTATCCACATGTCTTCTCCATGGGCATTTCAGCAAAGGGAAGGATGGAACGAGCAATGGGTTGCGCCACATTGCCACATGTCCTAACCGAATTCGTGGGTTAGCAACACATGTTTGTTGGAGAGTTGTTGTTTCCATGCTAAGACCACCATCATCATTGGCAGAGGATGCATCTGGCTCAAAGGCGACTGTGTTCTATGGATGAAATATTTTCTATTGTAACAGCCTGGGGAAATCATTGTGATGGACATCATTGCTCTCTCCTTGGAATCTTTTTTGTTACTAGCTAAGCAGCGGTTGATCATTTTCTATAAATACTACTTCTTCTTTCAAAAAATGAGTTGGGAACATACAAAAAAATAGTGGAAAGACACCAGGCCTTTGTATTATTTTTAAGATTATTGTATAAGACTCATAGACTGTGCCATTGTTCGACCTTTTTGTTTCTTAGCTATTTGATAGAACATTATACTGTTCCATTATTGTACTGGGTAGTTTATTTGCAAAACTTCTATGATTTCA
The DNA here is from genome assembly GCA_007115665.2 of Sequoiadendron giganteum. NCBI lineage: Eukaryota > Viridiplantae > Streptophyta > Pinopsida > Cupressales > Cupressaceae > Sequoiadendron > Sequoiadendron giganteum. The sequence goes on along the minus strand of CM021103.1, from coordinate 588,129,842 downwards.
ATATAATTTTGTTGATTCAGACCATGTCTTGGAATCTTCTTTTCAGTAAATGTGTATGGGAGTTATTTTATGTTAATTTGTAAACTACTCAGGTTTTCCATTTGTGATTTTTGTTATTCTAAGACATAGTAGATTGTTGAAAAACATTTAAACCATGTCTGAAAGGAAGGTTTCCCATGCCTGAATACACCTACAGTTTGGCACATCGCCTTAGTTAGATCTTTATTTTATATACCTGCTTCCTTTTCCCATTCCAAACCCCAAATTACAAAAGAAGTCAACTTCTTTAAAACCCTAAAGTTTACTCAGTTTAGCACAATAGGTACCCCCTTTAACTAAGTTTCCCATAAGGTTGTTGCTTGTCAAATTTTGGCATCAACATGACTAAACTTACCTCCATTAGATTCCTTTTATCTATTGTTGCTTCTTTTGATTTGGAAGTAGAGACAATGGATGTTAAAACAACTTTCTTACATGGGGATCTTGATGAGGAAATATTTATGAAACAATTTGATAACTTTATTGTGAAGGGACAAGAACACTTGGTTTGTAGGTTAAAAAGATCTGTGTACGGTTTGAAGTAGCCACCAAGAATGTGGTATCAGAAATTTGATGCCTTTGCATTGAATCATGACTTTATTAGAAGTGAAGAAGATCATTGTGTTTATTTTAAATTAATTGATGATTGATTACTAATCATTGTCCTATATGTTGATGATATGTTATTTATTGGAAATGATAAGCGAATGATTAGGGAACTTAAGATTTAGTTATCTAGTACATTTGATATGAAATATTTAGGGGATGTAAAATATAGTTTGGGTATGGAAATAAACACGTATTGGGTTAACAAAAAAATATAGTTAAATAAAAAGAAGTATGCTAACACTATTTTGCAACATTTTGCCATGCATGATTGTAAACCAGTTGATTTTCCCTTCTAGTTGGCACTAGATTATCTTTAGAACAATGTCCTAAAACAAATGATGAACTTGAAAAGATGTGTAAAGTTCCATATGCTAGTGTTGTAGGAAGCCTTACGTATGTTATGATTTGTACAAGACCTGATATTTACCAAGAAATGGGAGTTCTTAGTAGATTTATGGAAAATCCCGGTAAAGAACATTGGACTTATGTGAAAAGGGTTTTTAGATATTTACGTGGCACTTCTAAACATTGCATTTGTTATCATGGATCTTATGATATGAGTAGGGTGATTGATTTGCATGTATTTGTTGATTCTAATTTCGCTAGTGATCTAGATTGCAGGAGATCCACAAATGGTTGTATTTATTTTTTCTAGAGGATAAAAAGATAACCTACAGTTGCATTGTCCACTACCAAAGCAAAGTGTATGGTTGTAACACATTCTTGTGAGGAGGTAGTGTGGTTAGAGAGATTGTGTTCAAGTATTGGCTTTTAGTGTAAACAAGTAAGAATTAGATGTGATAGTCAAAGTTCCATCTCTTTGGCTGAATACCCAATGTATCATGCTCGTACGAAGTACATAGATGTTCAGTATCACTTTGTTCGAGAAATGGTTGAGGGTGGTAGAGTCATGTTACAAAAGGTAGACACTTTAAAGTATTAGATGCATAGGACAACTAGGGGGGTGAATCAATTGTATACTTTTAAAATATTAAAAACCCTCATTAACATTTAGATCTGCATTAGCCCTTAAAACCTTATCCACCATTAAACCCTTAACATGAATTAATAGAATGTAAACATGTAAAGCAGTAATGCAAACACATAAGAACACTAGATTTACGTGGAAAACCCAAGAAGGGAAAAACCACAGTGAGGATTAGCTCACTAATATATGAATTGCAACACCAAATACAATAAGGCTCATTGCCAAGGGTTCACTGCCTAGAAAGATAAAGAAAGGATCATTGTCGGTGGCTCACTGCCAAAGGACTCATTGTGCAAAATAAAGAAGAAATAATAAGGGGTGGCTCACTGCCAATTTGAATTGCTAATAATGCATTTTAATATGATGAAGGTACAATTCCATTCAAGCACAAACAACTCATCAAATAGACCGAAATGTAGTCAACTTCTGCTCACTGCATTAGGAAGTCATAGGAATTAAGGCTCGCACTCAGATCACCACACTTGATTACTTTCACATATTTTACATCAAACACTTTTTTTTTTTTTTCCACGCAACAATTCACCTTGCATTTATACCATTTGTAACCTAAAAAAAACTCAATTAGGTTGGCTTAAAGGAAATGTATATGCCTCAATTGTGCAACATCAAATAGGTCGGCACCAAACACTTCCACAATATAAAGAAGTAAAGAAAAACCACACCACTACTTAATTATGACCTAAATCTACACCAACACATTTCTCAAAACTTCCTCAACCAACAATCATCCTCCATAATTAGCACTAGCATGCCAGGTTGGCCAAACATGCACTAACACTGACAAGCGACACCAAATACACCTCAAGGTCCAAAAACATCTCATGGACCACACAATACACCACAAAATCCATAAAACATCTCAGAATACTCCAACACCATCAAAATATTCTACACAATTATTGCAACCACCTAAAACGCAAGAACACCTTCATTTTGTGTAATCAGACATACTGGCTTAGACATCCAACACACTGGACAACTTTGCAGAGCACCACAACACCTAAAACTTTAAGGGAAGGTATATATAGTCAATATAAGCATGTTCCCAAATCCACAACACCAGAACCTTTGTTGTGGAGAAATGCAGAGCAATCTCATTTCTCCCAGACATCTTGTTTCACCAAGCATGCATATTGTTAAACACATCTTCTACTGTAGAACGATCTAGAACCTAAAACTTTGGATATGAAACCTCTGAATAGCTCTGATCATCACGTCCAAACTACATGGGCATAACTTCAATCATGAAGAAATGCATAGCAGAACACTAAACACCACTCTGTCACATTAAACTCTCTTTTATTCAAATTTTCTCAAAAGCACTTGGAAACCAAGTGAACTAACTTCATCAGCAACATTACTAACATCTCTGCAACACATCTACAATATTTGCAACATGCAAAAAATTTCCAACTACAACAATCTTCCCAAACACAATTCAAGCCAACAATCTTTGCAGCTGAAGTAAGGCATCAATGGCAATATTGCCAACATTGTGTTGACATTAATACCAACAAATCCAAACTTTCAACAACTCCAATGCTAGGGGTTGACATCATCAACACTAGCAGCATTCCAACACTCTCTTCATACAAGGGGTTGACATCAATGACAACACCCAAGCATCTCACAAACAACTCAACCTTCCAACATTTCCAAACTTCCAACAATCTCCCCCTTTGTCATTGATGGCAACACCTGCTTTTTGAAAAACCATCAACAACAAAATCAATCAAAAACAATACTGCAATAAGCAATACTCCCTCTATTAGGGGAAACCCTTACTCTTCATCTTCTCTCTTTATAGAATTACTCTCCTATAACACTTGCATTCTAGATCACAATATTTTTCAATACTTTCTCCCCCTACGGTCTTCAAGATATTTTCAATTTTGCACTATGGTTTTTCAACCAATTTAATTCTCTCCCCCTTTGAAATTAATGGAAAGGGGCCATAGACTCATCCAACTCTTTTTCTTGTATTGAACTCATTTTCTCTCCTCCTTTAACAATATCCAAAGGGAAACACCTACATACACCTTTTGCAACATCAACAAGCAACTGCACTCACTCTTTACTGCACTTTCTTCACTTTCTAGCAACCATTACAACCTACTCCCCTTGAGACGTAGCCTTTAGCATCAGTCCAAGACCAAGAATGTATCTAGAAATACTTCCTAGAAAGATGCACACACTTATGCGTCTAGTTAAAAAGAGGGGAAATAACCCCTAACTTCTCTCAAAGATACTCAAAAGTATCTTTTGGAAGAGCCTTTGTGAAAAAATCAACAACCTGATCCTTAGTAGGCACATACTCCAACTTCAACTCATTCTTTGCAACTTTCTCTCTTAAGAAGTGATATTGGATTGAGATATTTTTGTTCTTTAATGCATTACCAGATTCTTTGAAATCTTGATTGCACATGTATTGTCACAAATGATAGGAATAGGTTCATCATATGAAACTCTAATATCTTTTTATGTTTGCTTCATCCACAGTACCTATGTACAACATGATGTTGCTGCAATATATTCTACTTTTGCAATAGATAATGATATTGAATCCTACATACTTAGCCATGAAACAAACCTACTTCCAAGAAAGAAAGCACCACCACTTGTACTTTTCTTGTCATCTACACATCCAACCCAATCTGCATCTATATATGCACTCAAGGAGTAGTCAATATTCTTAGGATACCATAAACAATGATCTAGAGTGCCCTTCAAGTATCTGAATATCCTCTTCATTGTTGCAACATGAGATTCTCTGGGATCTTGAAATCTAGTCACAAGACAAACTGAATGCATGATATCTAGTCTAGTAATAGTAAGGTATAATAGTCCACCAATCATTGATCTATACTTTCTCTTATATGTATTAGGAGATTCATTATTCTTGCTCAACTTACAACCATTAACCATAGGAGTACATACTAGTTTAGAGTCATCCATTCCAAACTTCTTCAACAATTCCTTAACATACTTAAATTGTGATATGAATATACCTTTCTTTGATTGACTGATCTACAAACCAAGAAAGAAATTCATCTCCACACACATTGACATTTCAAATTCTTTATGCATTTCCTCTGTCAACCTTTTGCACATGCCTTCATTTCCTCCAAAGATTATGTCATCAACATATACCACCATAATTAAGATTTGTTCTCCTTCAACTTTGAAATACATATTATTATTTGCAATACCTTTTATGAATCCTTGCTACAACAATTGCTTATCTAACCTTGCATACCAAGCTCTGGGAGCTTGCTTCAGTCCATACAATGTTTTTTTCAATCTGCAAAGCATATTAGCATCTTCTGACAACTGAAAACCTTCTAGTTGTTTAATGTATACCTCTTCTTCCAATTCACCATTCAAGAATGCAGACTTCACATCCATCTGATATACTTTAAAATTTGTATGCATTGCAAAAGCTAGAAACATCCTAATGGCTTCCATTCTTTCAATTAGAGCAAAAGTTTCCTCAAAATCTATACCTTCAACATGTGATTAACCCTTACACACATGTCTAGCCTTGTTCCTGACCACTTTTCTATTTTAATTTAGCTTGTTCTAGAATACCCACTTAGTACCAATCACATTCTAATTTTCTGGTCTTGGGACCAATTCCCAAGTTAGATTCTTCTCTATTATTTCTAACTCTTCCTTCATTTCTTCGATCCAATTCTCATCTTTGTATGTCTCAGTCACCATTTTTGGTTCCACCTCAGAAAGTAAACAAAAATTTACTTGTTGTTCTATCACAGTAGCTTTTCTCCTTATCAACACACCTTTTCTCTTATCTCCAATGATCTAATCTTCTAAATGATCCGTTTGCACATACTTAGGAGTCTTAGGATTTTTTTTCAGATCTTCCTCCTCTTTAACTGTCAACTCTTTTCCTTTATCTTCAGCCTTTTCTTATTCACTGTAAGGAGATTCATCAAATTCATATCCTTCTATTAGTACTGAAATTTGATGTGGTTCTTCATCCACTTTGACACTTGCACTCTCAACAATCTTCTTCAATATTTTTTTCTAACACTAGTAGGCCTTGCTTCTTGTCGAGTATCCAAGGAAGATTCGTTCATTAGATCTTGCAAATATTTCACAATGGGAGGTTTACCATACCATAACTCATTGGGGTTCTTTGAACTATTCACTCTTGCTTGAAATTTGTTAAGAATGTAGATTGTAGTATGAATTGCTTCTCTCCAGTAGACATCCAAAATATCACCTTCCTTCATCATTGTCTTGGTTGCTTCCTGAGTTGTTCTACTTTTCCCTTCCACAAATTCATTATGTTGAGGAGTTCTAGGGGTTGATAAATTCCTTCTTATTCCATGATCTTGACAAACACTATTAAACTCATTTGAAGTAAACTCACCACCTCTATAATATCTCAAACATTTGATTTGTAGATTCATTTCATTCTCAACCATAGCCTTGAATGCTTTAAACTTGTCTAGAGCTTCTGATTTTTCTTTGAGAAATGTAACTCATGCCATTCTAGAATAATCATCAATTAATAACATGAAATACCTGTCACCACATGAGCTTCTAATTTTGGTAGGTCCACATAGATTTGTATGCAGTAACTCTAAGGGACCTATGGTAGAATATTCCTTTGTCTTGAATCTTGTCTTTGTTTCCTTTCCAACTTGACATTCTTTGCAAATTGCATTGATAGGCTTGTAATCTTTGGAAAATCTCTCACAACATCAGTAGAGCTTATCCTTACTAGGCTATCAAAATTAATGTGACCCATCCTTTTATGCCATAGCCAAATTTCATTGGTTTGAGACAAAGCATTTTGCACCATTACCTTTGAGTTGATAGACATTACCTCATGTCCTTGTTCCAGCAGCAACCAAAATACTGAAGCTTCCTTTTCGGATTTCACAACCACCATTCTAAAATATAAGATTATATCCTTTTCTACACATTTTTCCTACACTTAAGAGATTATGTCAGAGGCCCTTGACATAAACAACATCATCTGCATTATGCTTTCCATCAAAGCTAATTGAACCTTTTCAACATATCTTAGTAGATGTATCATCACCACACATCAATGAGTCAATTTTTACCATTCCGATTAGCAACTAGACAACAACCTCGACTCCACACATCGTGTTGCATGGTTACTATTGCCACTTTGTGCATCCCCTTTTATTTCCCATTAGTTATAACTATTCCAAGAAATCTTAATGGGTTTATCATGCTTGAAATATACCTTTGGTAGTTGTATTATTCCTTTGTCAAGCTTCAGTGAAGTACCCATTTGCAAAAAGTCTCAAAAAAGTGGCTAAATCCCCCTCTTTTAGTCTTTTCAAAGTTTTTGGTCCCAAAAGAACATTTGGACCACATCCAAATGTCTATTTTCTTTCACAGTCCCTGCTTCCTCTTTTAGTTCGATCAAAGTATTGGGTCTCGAACGAACATTTGGATCAAGTCCAAATGTCTATTTTCTTTATGAGTCCCTACTTCCTCTTTTGATCTCGTCAGAGTATCGAGTCCCGAAAGGACATTTGGACCAAGTCCAAATGTTTGTTTTCTTTCCAAGTCCTTGCTTCCTTTTCGCTCTCGTCAAAGTATCTGGTCTTGAAAGGAGATTTGGACCAAGTCCAAATGCTCGTTTTCTTTTTGAGTCCCTAATTCCTCTTTTGGTCCCATTGAAGTATTGGGCCCCAAAAGGACATTTCAACCCAGTCCAAAATTCAATTTTCTAAGTCCCCACGTCTTTCAGTTTCGTTGGAGTGTCAAGTCCCAAAAGGACATTTAGACCATGTCCAAATGTCCATTTTCTTTTTGATTCCTTGCTTCTTCTTTTGGTCTTGTCGAAGTATCAAGTCCCAAATGTCCATTTTCTTTCTGAGTCCTTGATTCTTCTTTCATCCCTATTAGAGTATCGAGTCCTAAAGGACATTTGTACCAAGTCCAAATGTCTATTTTTTTTTGGGTCTCCACTTCTTCTTTCAGTCTTGTCAGAGTATCGGGTCTTGAAAGGACATTTGGACCAAGTCCAAATGATCATTTTCTTTTCAAGTCCCTGCTTCCTCTTTTGGCTCCATCAGAGTTTCGAGTCCCAATAAGACATTTGGACAAAGTTCAAATTTGTTCCCAATTCCTCGTTATTTTCACCTTTAGTTCTTGTCAAGACTTCAAACCTCACAAGGAATTTTGGACAAATGCAAGTTGGATTTTCACATTTCGATCCAGATTTTTCCATTAGTGTTTCAATGACTTCCCCAACTAATAGATATGATTCTTGGAGTTATATGAATAATTTTAAATGTTTTTACCAAATCCAAGTGGAAAAAGTGATGCCCATGCTTCATTTATTTTTTGCAAACTACTTTTATGTTGGAGGGCCATCCCTAGTTGCAGATTTTGTGGGGGGGTTTTGCTCCTTATCCATGGATTCTTAAATGTGGAAGAATGATTATGGTGTCAGGGCATTTATGATAGTCTTTTAGGTCAGTATTTGAAGTACACATATATGCACTTGATTTTAGGGTTTTTGGCTTGGGGTTTCCTGCCCATTCACATGCCCTATCTCTCTTATATGATCCATAGATTGATATAATGAACTTTTGTACTCATTTTAATGGTTCTTCCCTAGTTTCTCTTGTATATAAATGTATGTTCTACTTTTTTACAACTATAACATTGGCCTATGCCTCTCTATCAATAAAATTGCTATCTTACACTCTCTCACCTTGAATGTGTTGTGCAAATATTCTTGCCTTCATATTCGAATGAATGTTTCTTTTTTCCTAAGATTGATGTTATGTTAAATATGGTATAAGAAGTTAACCGTGGAGAAATATTTTCCCTCTTAGTGTATGTTAGACCTTAACCTTCATGCAACTTCCTAGGAACTGGCATAACAAAGAGTTGTGTGGATTTATTTGGTAGTTTTTTAATATTCTATGTAATCACCGGCATGAAGAAACATCTTTATCTTTGGTGCATCACCATCTTTTCAACTTTCAAAATTCTCTCCTCCCTTTTCCTTTTGCAACTTGATAGATTAGGTTTAGTGTAGTTATTTAGTACTAGGTTGGACCAATATTGTCACATCTAGTTTTTGAGAGGAATTTGACCTTCTTTAAAGAATTGACCTCATTTACAAGGTCAAAACGCCTTGAGGTTAGTTCCATCGTGTCATTAGAATGTTGAACAATGTATTCAACAGGGTGCAATTTCATGTGACAATACTTACATTGGGGAACATCCATCTACGATGAAGTATTTGAAAGATTAGAATAGTCGAGTGGACTTGGCTAGGTATCACTTCACTATGGTAGGGAAAAAAATGAAGAAGTATGCTAACAATGTGAGAAGGTTGATTGAGCTCCAAGTGGTATATATGGTTCTCTTGAGGATGGATCCAGTCTAGTTCAAATCGTTGAAGGGTTTGAGTCCAAATTTGGAGAGAAAGTATGATGGGTCATTTGAAGTCATTGGAAGGATTGAAAAAGTGGCATACAAATTGAAGTTTCCACAACACTTAAGGGTGCATCTTGTTTTCTATGTTAATAATCTTTGTCCCCTTCATGAGGACAAGGAAGACCCAACAAGGCATGTGCCAATGAGGGACCTGGCCAATGTCATAGACAGGCCAGACTAACAAGTGCAAAAGATCATTGTGATGTGTGAGTGTGGATACAGGAACAAGAAGTTTTGAGAGTTTTTGGTGGTGTGGGAAGGTTGTTCAAGAAATGATTCAAGCTAGGAAAAGGAAAAAAAATTGTGGAAATTTGAGGATAAGATTTTAGATTTCTTGCATAGGAACTCCTGAGTTTGAAAATGATCCCTTTGAAAGAGGGGACCTCTGTGCAATTTTGAGACTCTGTATTGGTGTTGAGATTGATGTCAAAATAATGCATGGGAGGATATAAGGGGGTGCTTTCTCTTGAGGGCGTCGAGTCTAAATGTGACAAGTCCCAAGATGGGGCCAATGTCCAGTTTGAGTCCTATGTGGACTATGACATAACTCATAGTCCCAATGTAAGTCCCAATGTATTTAATCTTTCTGGGAAACAAATTTGGGGTGTGAATAAGGTTGCATGGATTGCGATGTGCATTTAATAAATGGGACTATACTGAGAGAAAGTTTGGGCCCAATAAGGGCACAATTAATATTATTTTCTAAGTGGGATTCTCAAGCTAACTTGGGCACATTTCAAGCATTGAAAATTTAACAATTGTGGTTGGATAGGTTCAAGGAGGCCAACATGGGAATTGGATAAGGTAGATATTTGGAGTGTTGAGTGCACAACATTTAATATTGGGGGCCAAGAGTTGGACTCCACGTTCGACCCAAGAGGGATTTGGATTCCTAGACCAATGTTAGCAAAGGAGTATTTAATTTTGGAATCTAAGTTGAGATGTTTGAGTGCCTTGTAGAACGCAAGAAGCTTGAAATTTAATATTGATGCTTACATTGGATAAGGGCAATGCATGAAGTTCTCAAAGCTACCAAGGGCACATGATGGATAACTTGGTACCATGGATGATGATGGTGCAATTTTTTCAAATGGATTAACGTAGGAACTTGGACCCAAGGCTAACTTGAGTATGATGCAATTACAAAGCCTATATAAGGTGAAGACAATTCATTGTGTTGGTAATGTTGGTTTGTAAATTGAATGTTTGTGTAGATCTATAAAGAAATTTGTGTGAACGGTTGTGATAGAGGAATTGTTGAGAGCTAGGATCAAAGTGTCGATATAGTGAGAAGGTGACGTTGTAGATTTGAGTGCTAGAATTGTTACGTAGAGAACTGTAAAGTTCTTTCGAGTAGCAGTGTTTCATTGTAAGTGTTCCAAGAAATTTCAACTAATTCCAACTCAAATACATAAGGTTTGTGATAGTAATCCATTATTGGACCAAAAGATTATAATTTTGGGAATCAATATATGTCAATCTCTTTGTCTCAAATAATTGTGCTATTATATTGTGCATGTGTATGGTTCCACATTGCTTTGTATTATTGTTGATTATATAGTTGGAGTTTTAAATAGGCATAGTCCAAGTTGTAAGATGAACTCAAGCCTCAAGGGCAAGTTGACAATTCTATAATGTTGGTATCACATGAGGTGAAAACACTAGCTTTGTGATAGAGACATTTATGTACACAAGCCACATAAATATTTTATAGATATCCTTGAAGAACACAAAATCTTGCTCAAAATGGTTTAGACTAGCAAAACTTGTCCCCTAGAAAGATTTGGTGACCACGTCGACATTTGGAAATAGCAAAAAAACCAACTCCTTTTCAAAACAATCAAAATCCTCTTTATTAGCAGTAGGTAAAAATCCTAACCTATGACATTGTAGCACCATAGAAATTAATGGCCCAACAAAACTCCCCCCAAAATGGACACCTAAGATGCATAACACACCAAAGGAAGTACACATGGTAGTTGGGAGAGCTCCCTTGCATTTATCATGATTTAGGACGAGAGAGAATGGAGTACCATTTCATTTGGCACTCAACCCAGTCAATATGCCCTATATGACACCTAACACCTCCTATTTCAATTTATCTAAATTCTTTTGGAAAGTTCTACATGTAATCCTCATAAATCAACACTTCCATTTGGTTTGAATTAAGCCCCTAAATATTTAAATAATCATCCTTTTGTTCATCAAAATCATTGCAAGGAATCAACACCAATATTCAAACTTCATGTTTTTCCAATACCACAAAATGAGAGTATAAAATCTCGGGGTAAAAGTACAATCTTGTGTCACACTTTTATAAAGGAATCGACCAACACAAACATAAATTCTCAACTTTGATTGCATAAAAGTGATCTTTATGTTTTGAATTTCAAAATAATGTAAACTAATGAAATGTATGAAGTTTATTCTTGTAATTTATCATTTTTTTAAAAATTTGTTTCGATATATTTTTATAAATTTAAGAGTAGATTTTGAATTGCTGAAGAAAAAAAAGAAAACAATTTTATTTTCCCTTGTTTTTTTTCTCAAATAGATAACTTCAATATCTAGTGCATCAATTTTTATTTTTTAAAATTGATGTATATTTTACTTGTAATAACGTGTCAAAGTCAAATGTACCAAAATTTGATAGTTTTCAGTTGGTGTCAACTATTGTCTCTTTTTTTAATTTTCAAAAAATAAATTATACCCTTTAGGAGAGGATTCTTTCCTCTAGTGCACCATATATTTTTCATTTCTTTAAATATGTTTTAGTGTTTTTTTATTTCTAATCCACCTCATTTTTTCATTTCAACAACCTGCTTGCATTATTTGATTTTATATTAAAACTGGTCAAAATATCAAATAAATCATATATTTCGATCCTTGACTCCAAGCTCTACAAAGGGTATTTTTAGTTTTTTGAAAACAAATCATTTTGACTGAAGCAATATCATGCTCAATTTGAAAGTTTAAAAAAAAAATGAAAAAAATGAGGTGGTTTCCAACAAGGATGTCACATAGACAGTTTCAAGTGAAAGGGTTTCGATTGAAACAATTTCAGTCAAAAACATATATGCAAATTGAGTTGGATTTAAAATTGACAAAGGAAAAAAAAATGTTGTTTTGAGCAAAAGGGTTTCACTCAAAACTTTATGTGCCACGTAGCTTTGGGTGAAACTGTTTCTCTCATAACTATTTAGTTGGCCGAAAGTGTGACACGTGTCTGTGCTTTTATCCCTCGGCAAAATGCACTCTCTTTTGTATTAGTCTTCCACACTCATCGTCGGTCCTTGGGCATGACTCTACGTTGAACCTTGACAAACATAAATACAATTTCATTTAACCTTTGTCAAGTTCACCAATACATATCAGACTTCATGACTTGTCGATACCAAGGGATGGGAGCACAAAATACTCCAACACTGTCAAACAAAACCATGTTTCAAGGTATTTTGGGCGTTTTCATCACTTCAGTGCCTTTCATTTGACATTTTAAGAAAAATATAAATTATCAAAAAATATTTAATTTATGAATTTCTTTAAATAAATCTTCTATATTAATTATTTTTATTAATCATACATATTAAATAAAATATATATAAATTTCTATTTTTAATAAAGTAATGCAAATGATTTATTTATTATTTTAAAATATATTATTATGTATCAGTTAAAATAGCAAAGTATTTTTGAAAATGAATCATAATTTTTAAAAATTCTAATAAACAAATTGAAAATATAATTATATAAAATTAAAATATAGATTTTTTATTTTTTTTATGCACTATAGTCATTAAAGATCAAGATTTTTAAAGATAAAAAATAAATATACAAACAATAATAAATCCAAAATGCATATGAGAATAGAGATAAAAATTAGATATAACAACAATGATATATCCAAAGTACATAGATACATACTCAACAATCCCCAAATCATCAATAAAACACAGATGATGTATATTGAAAACAATTGATTTTTTTTTGTAATTTATTAGTTGTGTGTATATAGAAAACAATGATAACTAATAGTAATAAATACAAAAATATTAAAAAGAAATTACATTCATATTAAAAATATTCAAGATAACATTGTAAGTTAAAAACAATTATATTCTATTTTGAAAAGATTTTAAGTTAATATATATTTTATTATAAATATTATAAATCATATATATTAATATAAAACAATGATAATTACTAGTAATAAATGTGAAAATCTTAAATTTACTCTTACAATAAATTTCTAAATTCATATTAGAAAATATTCAACATATTGTTATTAAAAATATTCTAAAATAAAAAACTACTACATTCTTTTTTTTAGATTCTAAATTAATTTGTGTTTTATAATAAAAATTAATATTATAAATTATAATACTACATTATATTTATCTATGTTAAATTCTTTACATTTTAATAATCTAAATGTCATATATACAATTATTTAAAATAAAACAAATCAAATTATATAATCTAATAGATTTTAAAGTTGTAATATTCAGTCTAATATTAAAAAATGGTCATATAAACCATCAAATTCCAGACAATGAACTTTCCCTCACATATCCAACATGGGAGGAGTGAGGAGAGTAAGGAATACTTCAAAATTCTAATGAATGAATGAATGGATGTTTAATGACATCCACGAGACCATCAGTCTATGGGACCCAATTGCGGAACTTAAACCATGCAAACACTTGCAAGTTGGGTCCCTTCTAAAAGCTTTGACCCATCTTATAAGTGTCATAGAATGCACCTTTGACTAATTTTCAATTAATTAATAAATAGGGTGAAAGGTGCACTTCTAGGACTGGATAGACTTTCCGATAGCACAAGCATTCAACCAACACAAAATGCAAGACCATTCCATTCTTCGGAGACAAGTCATGAATAGAGAGACAAGGTTGATACATAAGGAAAACTAGGTTGGGGGAACCAAGGGACATGAACCCGATACAAAAGGAAACCCTCCCTGATAACGCATATACTTAGGACTATAAGAAATCGATTCACAAAGATTTCAATATCACAGGGGGGAAAATGCAGGTGCAAACACAACACACACCTTAACACAGAACAGTATTGACATACTTACTCTGACTAACCCAAAGCTTTTTGTTTGTTTTGTCCCTGGTTATCTCTATTCCCAGAATATACCTAGTTGCACCAAGATCTTTCATTTTGAACTTTGCAGACAATTGAGATTTAAGATCAGAAATCATAGACTTGCTATTTCTTATGAATAGCATATCATCGACGTACAGGGTAATAACAAGCACACGATCATTTTCAAATTTATAATAAACACAATGATCAGATTTTGATGTCACAGATCCCATAGACAACACAAATGTGTCAAATTTTTGGTACCACATTCTAGGAGATTGCTTCAAACCATATAGATATTTCTTTAACTTACAAACCAAATTTTGTTTACCTTTTTCAACAAAATGCTCAAGATGGGACATATAAATTTCTTCTTCCATCTCACCATGGAGAAATGCTATCTTCACATCCATCTGCTCAATTTCAAAGTCATACATACCTGCCAATGACAACAAAAATCTGATGGAAGTTAGCATTGCTATAGGGGAAAAAATCTCTCTATAATCAATTCCCTCAATTTGGGAAAAACCCTTTGCAACCAACCTTGCCTTATACTTCTCAACACTGCCATCAAGACTTGTCTTCTTTTTTAATATCCACTTACAGCCAACAGGCTTTCGCCCTTTAGGCAGTGGTACCAAATCCTAGCTTTCATTCTTCTTCAATGAATCCATTTCTTCATTCATGGCTTCCAACCAAGAATTTGAATTAGTCATGTTGATTGCTTCTTTTACAATCCTAGGCTCATCAGTGCTAGTAATTAAGGCATATGCACAGTTCGAATCTAACATTGAGAAACCATACCTTTCATGTTGTTGTTTTTCTCGTGTAGATCTCCTTACAAGCTGAGATTGTGGTTCTTCATCATCAGAACTTCCAGAGCTACTTGAACTCTCTGCAGTCTTAGGTACACCATGCAACTCTTCCCTTTCTGGAGTTTGGGGAATTTCACCTGCATCTTTCTTCTTGTCTCTTTGATCTGTCTCAAGTTGTTGATCACTTACTGAAGGTTTCAACTCATGAAATATCACACTTTTGTTGTATAAAACCTTCTCATTAATAGGGTTTTGAAGCTTGTATCCCTTCACACCAATGCCATAGTCGATGAGAATACATTTAACAACCTTGTTATCCAATTTTGATCTCTTTTCATTTGGCACATAAACATATGCCTCACAGCCAAAGACATGAACATGCCTCAAAGAGGGCTTCTTACCAGGCCATGCTTCCAAAGTGTCTTATCAACAAGAGTAGAGCAAGGAGATCGGTTTACCAGATAACATGTTGTAGCCACAGCCTCAGCCCAGAACTTTTGCTCCAGACTAGCACCACTCAACATACTCCTTTCCTTTTCCATCAACGTCATGTTCAACCTTTCAACAACTCCATTTTGTTGTGGAGTATAAGGTGTAGTTTTATGCCTTTTAATTCCATGATCAGTGCAATACCTTTCGAAATCTGCAGAACAAAACTCACCGCCATTGTCTATCCTCAAACATTTAATTTACCTTCCATTCTGATTCTCTACCAAATATTTAAATTCTTTAAACTGATTGAACAACTTCTGATTTACTTTTAAGAAAGTATACAAATGCCCTTCTCGAACAGTCATCAATAAAAGAAACATAATATCTAGACTTCGATAACGAAGGAACATTAACTGGACCAAACACATCAGAATGAACATTATCTAGTATACCAGAAGATTTATGAGGACTCGAGTAAAATAAAACATGGTGTTGTTTTCCATAAATACAGTGTTCACAAAAATCAAACTCAAGGTTACAATCATCAAGCCCTTCTACAAGTTTTTTATTCTTCAAGGTTTTTAAACCTTTCTCACCTATGTGACCTAGTCTATGATGCCACAACATAGTCTTCTTTGTTGGGAGTTTTACCTCCAAAACTACAGGAGCAGCTTTGCTTGACTTTACAGAGGCATTGTTACATTGAATAAGATGTGCATCCAGCTTGTATAGGGTACCAGTACGAACACCCTTAGCCAACACCATTGCACCTCTAGCCATGTTACATCCTTTACTAGAGAAAGAAACTTCTACACCAACATCATTTAACTTACTGACAGAAATAAGATTTTGAGCCATATCTGGTATGTACAGTACACCACCAATACCTTTGACTCTACCATTAGGAAACTGAATTTTGACTCTTCCTTTGCCAACTATCTCCAGTGTTGAATCACTTGCTAAGTACACCTTTCCACCGTCATACTTCTCATATTTAGAGAACCATTCTCTATGGGACGTCATGTGAAAGGATGCACCTGAGTCAACCAGCCAAACATCATCTGATGTCTAAGTTGCTAAGGATGCAATGAAGGCGTCTGCATCACTCTGAGAAGAGTCATTTTCTAAAGCGTTCTTCTTCTTCTCCTCCTTACAATCCTTTCGAATGTGACTAAGTTGCCCATAGTTCTAGCATTTCACCTTGGACTTTTTACCAGAAGACTTTGATCTCCCTGCAGATTTGGATTTGGACTTCTTGTCCTTCTTCTTGCCTTTCTCCTTTGGTCTACCTCAAACAACAAGAGCCTCTTTGGCCATCTCTGAAGACTTCCTTCGCATCTCTGAAGACAACAATGAGGCAACAACGTCTTCCATCTTGAAATTAGTGGTAGTACTTCCAATGGCCATCACAAGATGATCCCAACTGTCAGGTAACGAACACAATAGGAGCATGCAATGATCCTCCTCCTCAGTCTTTACACCTATAGATGCCAGCTGAGTAACACATGTTAAATGAGTTTAGATGGTTTGTAACAAATGCACCTTCTTCCATTTTCAAGGAGTACAACTTCTTCCTCAAGAATAACTTATTTACCAGAGACTTTCCTTGATAAATGTCACCAAGCTTCTTCCACAATGAAGCTGCAGACTTTTCCTCATGGACGTTTAGGAGTACAGAATCGGCTAGACTCAGTCTTATCAGACCTCTTGCTTTTCTATCAACAAGGTCTCAATCCTATTGCTTCAAATTTTGTGGCATAGTTCCGGACACTGCTATCCAGAGGTCTTTATCCACCAACAAGTCTTCCATTTTGAGTTTCCATAACTCAAAGTTGTTGCCATTAAATTTTTCAATCTCTACTCTACCTGATGTACTCACCATCTCAAACAAAAACAAGTTTTAACAATGCAAGACTCCCACTGAAACAGTATTAGCAAAAAAAACTGACCTTTTCTTTCAAGGATAACACAACTGGCCAGGCTCTGATACCACTTGAAGGGAAAACAAAGATGGATCTATGGACCCAACAGTGTAGAATACATTCCCTTAACACTAATACAACAGAGGAGAAAATCAAAAATAGGTTCTAATAGCTTCTAAAACTACTTAGATGAATACAAACAACATACAAGAGATAACAAAATAAGCATTCACATATTGACACAGTATTTACGTGGGAAAACTTTTTCAGATAAAAAACCCACCACACCAAGCAAACACAATTGTATTACAGTAATAAACAATTACATACAATGTTCAGTCTTCACTCTCTGATTAGCTCACAATAGCTCTCAATTTATTTTCTCACTGTTATAATACTTTTTTCAAAGTATACAATGAATCTCAAACTTACTTCGACTTACAACTCTACCTATAACCATCACCTTTTTGGTTAACATATACAATGTACTTGACTGCACAAGTCATACATCATGCATTCAATGTCTCAACCAATCCCACGACCTCCAGGTTCATGCATTGAACATTTAGGCATGCAAACGATCTGCACTAGCTGCATCGAGCCACCCAGGCAATTACTTCTTTACCTTAATCGAGTTCTTGTCACTAGTCAAACATGGCTTGCAATTACTACTTTAACTATTTTGGCTTTTGGCCAATCAACATTTTGACATTGAGCCACGTGTCTATTATGCATTTATTGAACACTTTGACCTTCAGTCCAGCTCAATCAACCGAGCTCCAAGCTCATCCGAGCTCATTCTATCTTCTACCGCATCACCGTCGAGTCCATTCGACTAGGCCGCGGTAATGCGGTGAGCTCGAGATACCGCGCTACCCCCGAGTAGTCCAACTCACCCTGCGGTATGGCGGTAAGACCATTCTATCCTGAGCTCAACCCGTCTTTTGTCTCCTCGTGCTACCGCCAAGCTGACAACCACCTATCACGGTAAAGCGGTGAGCTCGTCCAAGCTCACCCTTCACTTCATCGCACAACCGCTGCCTGGTTCGAGTTGACGCGCGGTGTGGCAGTAGCCACTGAGCAAATCGTTGGCGGTCATATCGCACTACCGCAGGGGCCGTCAGGCCACCCCGCTGTAGGGCGGTAACCGCTAGTCAAACCACAAGCGATCACCGCGGTGAGTGGACCCACCGCCCGCGATATAGCGGTAACAACCATACAAACTGTGGGCAGTCTCACCATGGCCATCGCAGGGAGAGGACCCACCGCTTGCGGTGTGGTAGTAACCACCATGCAGACCGCAAGCGGTCTCACCGCGATCGGACCCTTCACCGCCCACGATGCGGCGATGACCGACAAAACAGGCTGCTAGATGCCTACCACGGCCACCGTGGTAAGGAAAGAGACCGCGCGCGGTAAGGAGGTAACCACTGACCCCTTCACTGTGGTACCGCCTGAGCAAAATAAAAGGCAACCGCGGTATGGCGGTAAAGGCAGAAAGAGTGAATTTTTTGCCAAGTCTTTTTGGATAGAGGTTCAAGCTGGTAATTGAGGCATCGTTTCTCAACAAAAAGTTTCAAAAAAAAATTGAAAAAAAATGAGGTGGTTGCCAACAAGGATGTCACATAGACAGTTTCAAGTGAAAGGGTTTCAATCGAAACAATTTCAGTCAAAAACATATATGCAAATTGAGTTGGATTTAAAATTGACAGAGGAAAAAAAAATGTTGTTTCGAGCGAAAGGGTTTCACTCAAAACTTTATGTGCCATGTAGTTTTGGGTGAAATTGTTTCTCTCATAACTATTTAGTTGGCTGAAAGTGTGACACATGTTTGTGCTTTTATCCCTCGACAAAATGCACTCTCTTTTGTATTAGTCTTCCACACTCATCGTCAGTCCTTGGGCATGACTCTATGTTGAACCCTGACAAACATAAATATAATTTCATTTAACCTTTGTCAGGTTCACCAATACATATCAGACTTCATGACTTGTCGATACCAAGGGATGGGAGCACAAAATACTCCAACACCCTGTCAACCAAAACCATGTTTCAAGGTATTTTGGGCCTCTTTATCGGTCCTCACTTCATTTGCTTGCACCTACACCTGGGACAAGAGTATGAGACTCCCCAAGAATCCAATAATGAGGCTTGGAATTTGAAAAACACCCCTACTTGTTATATGAAAATTTTATGGCGTTTTCATCATTTCAGTGCCCTTTCATTTGACATTTTAAGACTGTTGAGTCTTTTCATTGATCCACTTATCCCCTTCTATAATAAAGGGCCAAGCAATTGTTCAGCATGATCTATAATGCTCACCTTGTTGGATTTTGTGATCCTTGTGATCCTAAAGTGTTTTTTTCTATACATAAATGTTATTAATGTTATAAGTGTTAGTTTAATGTAAGTGTGGTTGGGTGGTTAGTTTGTGAGTCTTTTAGTTGATTATCAGGGGTGATTTTGATAGTGAAGTATTGTTGTTTTATTTGGTAGAGAAAAGGGCAGTAAAGAGCATGTGGTCCCACTACTATGGCTTCTCATGGTGAAATATGTGACAAATTCACAACTATAGCTTTTCTGTAATTAATCAAAATGTGCAAAGCTTTACTATTCACTATTGTAGCCAAAGAAGTTGCTTTCACAGCGCCTTCAAGAAAATTGAAAAGAAGAGTTGTTTGTACACAAGAAGAGTGTTTTATTTATCATAGTAGATTTGTTAGTAATGCCCATATGCTTTGGAGTTATATTATAAGTATTATGAGTTCTAGATGAATATATTTTTGATAAAGAAAAAAGAGTAAGTCCATGAATGTGCAAATTTCAGTGCCTCAAATATTTCAGTAGCAATGTTATTTACCACTACTCTGACTGCTTGTCAAGGAAAAACAAGGAGATTTTCTCCCTTCATTTTAGTGGTGTGATAAGAATAATAGGATCAGGACATTTCAGAAGATAATATCTGAGAAGGGTGTGAAGTGAACACAAGAAGAGAAGAAGGCAAAAGCACTTAAAAAAAAAAAGACAAAAGTTGATGGTAAAATTGTTTAATTTTTTTTGGGTGAAAGTTTATTTTTCTTCTTCAAGCAAATATTTTTTAAAGAAAAATTAGTGTATTCCTCATGTAATCAAGTATGATACATAAAGTATGTGATTAGAAAATTTTCCAAAGTGAGGATATAATTTTTTTTGGGAGAATTACATTGTAAAGGGTTCATTTTCAATTGAATCTAACACCCCTAGTTCTTTTGAAATTATAATGGCCACATTAGATATGCATGCTTGAGCTCCTGGAGCTATTGGAGATTTCTTTGGTGATTTTCATGTTGTATCCCATAGATAAGACCTAGGTGAATCTAAGAGAAGATTGGAAGATCTAAAGACCCACTAGGAGAATGGAGGGTCATTCCCATCTCCAATTAGCTTCTTTCTTAAAGATTGGGTGCTTCACTTGAGAGGCAATATTGGTAGTGTGTTGTTTCCAATTTCAATATGGCGTTTTTGGCTTTTTAAGAAGTATGGTGTTTAGCACTTGTTGTATTGAATTCCATTTGGTTTTTGGATGTTAGCCTTAACGAGGAACAATCATTCAGTGGAATTATGCCACTTTGTTTCCCACCACTTGACTGATAGGGGACGGTAGGTCTTCCTAATCAGTTGACAAGTGGTAGTTCCCCTGATAGGTGTAACTATGCAAGAGCTGAGGCAAAGTGTGGTCAGCTAATGTGTGTGTGTTTAGGTAGTTGAGCATTGGTTGTGGATGCACCTGAGGGTTGTGAGTATAGGAGAATCACCAAGAGAATGATCATTGACGTACAGATGTTCAAAGAAATGTTGCAATAGATTTCAACGTAATCATGTCAGATAGTGTCAAGAAGACGCAATGGATCTTCAAACTGTAGGAGGTAATGGCATGGGGCATTGGATTTGGATATACATGACTAATGAGTGAGAGTGTTGCTCACCATAAAGCATGCAACGAATATTCAAGCATTAGGAGGATGCATTTAGGTGTCAGGTTGTCAGCACAAGTTAATCATACCAGGAGACAAGAGATTGAGCATACAAAGTGACAAGGTGAATTGGATTTATAGATGTTCCAGATCTTTTGATTTTCCCCTTTTAAATTAGAAGGGGTTTTTTTTTTTGCCTTTCGTGATCCTTTGCAATCTAAAAAAATTTTGTTCTATATGTGTTAGTGTTAGTAAGTTTTATTTATTTTTTGATGAATTTTCCAGATATCTATATTAATATAAATAAAGTTACAAAATTCACAAAAAAGGGTTGGGCGGTAGGAAAGCACACCCCGAAAGCGACATGGGCCCAACCCAGCAAAATTAACTAAAGTCACATGGGCCTAGCCCAAAAAAAAACATAATGAAATTTATGCAGCTAAGGTAGTGCCAGTAGATCCTGGGGGATCCTGGTCATCCAAATTTCTACCCCATACATCAGTGGGGTTAGGAGGAGCACCCCAACCATCATCATTTTTATCTTCTTTTTCTTTATCCTCGCACTGAGGCGAGATCGCAAGAGCAAGCCGCGGAAAGCTTTTCCCAGAGGAGGGCCAACCAAAGCCAAAGTCAAGAGGAGCATCTACAGGCCGCCCAGAGCTACCACCACTATTCCTTGGCGCACCACTAGAGTGCCAACCCTAACCAGGTCGCGGCGGAGGTGAACGAGTCCATCGGGGAGGCCGAGAATCCCTCTAAGGAGGACGCTGGGAGTGAGTCCGCATGGAATCACTTCGCTTCCGGCCCCGAGAGGGCGACCAGCAGCGGGAGGAGGAGGGCGAGTTAGGAATCCGAGCCATAGTACAAGGGGCATTGCCCCAGTGGTCCAGGAGAACCTGCAAGTGAGCCACTTCCAGTGCAACCTTGTTGGCTTGCACTTGAATCTGTAATATAACATTAGAGCATATAACATTTTTAGCATAAATAGAAACATTAATATCTATATGCGAATGAGCAAAAATACAAGCATTTCTGTGTTTCCAGATACTGAAAAGGATTTCCACTCTGAAAGTGTGCCAAATCTGGGTGAACTTAGTTGGGGTTCCAGGTGGGTCCCCCAGAAGAACCATATGCCACGAAAAGGGTTCAGGCCTAAAAGGCCGAAAGAAATCATAAATCCAAGTCCAGAACTGTTGAGCTCTGGGACAAAACCAAAAAAGGTGCTTGAAGCTTTCAGGCTACCCACAAAACGGGCAGCAAGGGTCAGAGACCCCCAAATGAACCAGTCGAGAACCCACAGGCAAGCCTTGGAAAAGAATACACCAAGCAAAGTGGGCCAGCTTTGGATTAACAATTGCAAACCAAATGGCATCAAACCTCCTACGCCAAGTAAAGGCCGAGGAGTTACGAAGCCACCTCTGGTTCAACGAGCTGAGCATAGGGAAATGGGGTGAAAGCCACCTGTAACCAAGCTGCGGCTTGTAGCTCCTAAGAGGAGTATTTGGAAACCATTTCCGGTCTTTCCACCAAGGTTTGTGCCCACGAATACCAACTTTATGAAGAATCTCTGTCGGAATGGCGTTCACCAAACCGTCAAAAGTAGGATGGTCCTAGTTTTGAAGGCTATAATGAGCTTTAAAAACATCCCATTGCATAATACTCATGGTAGGCCGGTGGAAGAGCTGGTGCAATGTCTGAATGCCCTTCTTATGAAATCGGAGAGCTTTGAGCCAAAGCGACTTGGCCAGGGGTTGACCATTTTGGGCAAGAAGGGGAGACCACCAGAGATTATCAACCAGCATAATCTCTGGTGGTCTCCCCTTCTTGCCCAACGAAGCCAGGGCTTGACATTTTCCCAAGAATGCCAAATGCTTTTAGCCACAAAGGAGCCAATAATTTGAATCGGCTTCATCATCACCAACAGGGTTTGGAAGCCGATGCCTTTTCAGGCGAGTCTGTGAATGGGAAACCCAAACTGAATGCAATGTCCGAGGAGAACTTTCCAGGCTTCATCCTCAGTAAGCACACGAATGATCCATTTGACACAGAGGGCAGTTCCTTGTCGTTGAGTGGAAAGCAAGCCGAGCCCTCCCGACTCCTTGGGAAGACAAAAAAATTCCCAAGCAACTCGATGAAAACCCTTATGGGTCTTAGAAGAGACCCAAAGAAAATCGCGGAGCAACTTCTCGAGCTTGCTGTAGGCTACTTTAGAAGGAGCCCAATAGGAAGAATAATAGACATGGGTGGTAGCCAAAACTTTAGAGCTCACCTGGAATTCGCCTGCCAGCGAGAGAGGCTTGGTAATCCAATAGGCCAGTTTCTGCTCAACTCTGGAGAGCACGGCTTGCCAGAGCTCCCAGGGGGAAGCCTGGAAGACGAACGAAATGCCCAAGAAGCATAAGATTTCCCCTTGACCAATCCACTTCCAACTATAGGATTGAAGCCACGCAGGAGTGGGAAGCATAGACTGTCTGTAGCACAACATTTTGTGCCATTGAATTGCAGAACCAGATGCAAGACAAAAAGTGTCAAGGCATTCAAGGGCAACAGTGATCGAACCTTCGTCCTCTAAGAGAGTGAGGAAGGAGTCATAAGCAAAATGCCCATTGACAAGCTACTCTTGAGAATCTGGGAGTGTTATTCCTTTAACACACTGTTGGGAGATAGCATTGGCCAGGAGATATCCAAAACCCTCAGCTAGTAGAACATACAACGTAGGGGCAAGAGGGCATCCCTGGAAAAAAGAATGAAAGAGGGCAAAAGCAGAGGACTAGCGGTCATTAATGGAGATGCAAGTCGAGGCATCGGGAAAAAGCATGCGAACGGACTGAAGAAAATTGGCTCCAAAACTCAATGTCTGTAACATCACAAGAATGAAAGGCCATTCAATGCGGTCATATGCTTTAGCAAAATCGATTTTGATAAACACGACTTTCTGGTTCGAACGTCGGGCCCACTCCATGCCTTCCCAAACAGCAATAATGTTGTCAAGAATGAACCTAGATTTGATGAATCCAGTCTGCTCGGGACGCACAATCTGAGGTAGGAGGTGGCATATTTTTAGAGTCAAGGCTTTGGCAATAATTTTATAAGAGACATTAAGAAGCGTGATGGGCCACCAGTTACAAATATCCTCTGGATCTCCAGACTTAGGTATGAATTTAATATTGCCTTTATTTATTAAATTGCCTAAAGAATTGTTGTGAAAGGCTTCAAGATAAACATGATGAAGGTCACTCCCAATACAGTCCCAAAGCGCTTTATAGAATTCACAGGGGAAACCATCAATCCTAGGAGCCTTGTCATCAGCCATGGAGGAAATAGCTTCCTTGAGATCATCAATTGTTAATAATTGATCACAAAAATTAATTTGGGCTGAAGAAAGCCTATGTGGCACAACAGCAAGGCAGCTTTGAAGGGCTTGCTGGCACACAGGCGTGGGGTCCTGAGTCGTGAAAACTTGCTCATAGTGACACACAAAAGCCTGGAGAATGTCAGGTAGCTCAGAAAGCACTTGATTACTATCTTTGATGGTTTTAATGCCTGGGGAGGAGTGCCTAGCATGAAGAGCCAAAAAAAATTATTTGGAGGCACAATCCCCAATTTTGAGCTAGTGGAGTCGCGCCTTGATTTGAGTGCCCCTGGTAGAATAGCTATTAGCCACTTGCTTCTGGTGTCTTAAGTCCGCCACCTGGACTTGATGTGACGGAGAGAAAGGACAAGCCGCTAAGGCCTCCGTAGTAGCATGCAAGTTAGCAGTGGTGGCCTCGTAAGAGCGTCGACGGAATAAAGCAAGTTGTTGCCCATAAATGCGCAGGAAGCGCGCAGTACGAATGATAACATCATTCCACCAAGCAATTCAACACGTACTACCAGACGGACGACACTCTAAATTCCACACTCAAAGAATGTGGGACATGGTGGGCTTGTGACGGAGCAGAGACGTGTTCAAAAAGAATTGCGTCTTACACGTGCGAGGTTGCCAAGTATCCCACTCAATCCGAAATTGAATGGGGAAGTGATCCGAAAGGGTCTCATCCACAAGCGGCTTAACAGGCAAGGCAGAGCTTTTCAAAGAAAAAAAAGATTGTGCCGAGATCATGGCATGATCAAGGCGCTTAAAGACTCTGTCAACACCAGCTTTGTAGTTACACCAAGTGTGCCAGAGGGAATAAGAATGACGGTAACCCAGATTGGGATCAAAAAGCCCCAATTTATTGCTCATGTAAAACCACGCCTCCCTTTTGCTTGCAGCCCAACGAAAAGGTACAGTGCCATTTTTATCATACGCCATTTCAACCATGTTGAAATCCCCACAAAGCAACTAGGTGGTGACTGGCAAAGAGTCTGCAAGCCATCGCCAAAGCAAGCAGCGCTCCACAGCATCATTAGAGGCGTAAATATTGATAATCCCAAAGGAATGGTTCTCAATATTGAGAAGAGTCCAGACAGCCCGTTGGGAGGGATCCACCCCATGGTCAACCACATAAGGAAGCAACCGCAGGGCCAAAAGAGTAGCTGCTCCACCACGACCAGCCTCATGCAAGGTACAAAACATAGTGCTAGCTGGCCAAATAGAGCGACAAGTCGAAGCAAGCAAAAAACCTAAAATTTTAACTTCTTGGAGATAAAGCACTTCAATCTACGAAAAATTCTTCAAAGTATTCCTAACAGAATACTTCCTTGAGAGGTCTGTGAGACCTCGAACATTCCATGAGAGAAAATTCATGGAAAGTCTTCCATGCTTGCAGAATCCCGGTCCTCTTCACATAGGGAAGAGAAGTTATTCTTCAAAAACTCTTGGGGAACTGAACCCATTTGAATAGAGGGAGAATACCTCCGATTTTCTGACACATATTCACCTTCTTCCGATGGAGGAGACCGGCTGTGAGAACGCCGTTGGGTCTCCACATCGGTGGATAGTGTCGGTTGAGCACATAAAACTATAGTAGCCTAGGGCGTGGCCTGCGGCTTGGGCTGTAAAACAGCAGAAGCCACTCCTGCGGGAGTGGCCTTCCCCTTCTCTGAAGGGTTTGAAACCTGTTGGGTTAGTTCCAGGGCTTTGGGAGCCGACCCAGAACCATGTGACTTATTTTTTTGGTTGGCGACCGTGGTCCACTTTGTGTCTGCCTTAGCCGAAGGCTCTATCTAACGAGGTTTTTCAGCACCCCGCGGCTGAGAAACAGTATGGGGAACTGACAAAGGGCAGTCCTTGATCTTATGATCAACTGATTGGCACCAGTAGCACGTGTTGGGAAGGTTAAAATATGTGATTTTCTGGGAGTGGCGAATATCCCCAATTTGAAGGTCAACAGTCTCTTTCAAATCCTTCGATAAATCAACTTCCACACAAACCCGCTTCTGAGGACGGGCTTGAAAGAACTTATCAGGTTCAATGCAAACAACCTTCCCTAGAGAGGAAGCAATATGGTGCAAGAAGGGCACACATGGCAAGGGCAACCCGAGAAACTCAATCCAGACCGGCACACGCATTTTGGTGTCCTCAGAGACAGCAAAATCCTGAGTCCAGGACTGGAAAGCCAACAAGGAGGAATGGACATACCAGGGTCCATGACCTAGAATAGCTTGGACATGATTTACTTCCGCAAAGCGAAACAAGAAAAAACCCTTGGTAAAATTTTGGACCATATCAAGGCGGACCCCATGAGGGACCCAGGCCTTGTTAACCCAGTCTTTTAGCACACTTTCAGGGGGAGTCCTCCCAACAAAATAACCCACAAGGGTGTGTTTTTCAAGCCATTGGCATGTAGAATCAAAATTAGGTAAAGGTAAAACTACATCAGCAAGAGCGTCAGAATGCTTACCTCGTAAAAGACTTTCAAAACAAATTTTTGAGGGCGTTTGTTCGGTGGGGGAGCCATTAAATTGTGTCGTCGAACCACTAACACCAACAAGAATTGCCGGGTTAGAGCCGGTTGAAAGCATAATAAACCCCTAAAACCACAATAAATGCAACCGTACGCAATGGAGGAACTAAAATCTTGCGCAATAAGCGCAGTATGACGCAGGAGGGGCCACGAATGACCTCAAAAAACTCAAAACCCTAGCAGAGCTCATGCACCAATTAGTAAGTTTTATTAATGTTATAATTATTTATTTTTTTAGATTGCAAGAATCGGTCAGGTATCCGTCCCCTTTAAACTGCAGTGCATCTGGTAGACTTTTTTCACTTGACTAATGGCGCTGGCACGACACGCCCTCTGATACCGCGGATTTGGAGGGAGACTAGACCTCATGACCTCTTGCCTACAACAGGATGCTTTAGTCAATCGAACTAGGCCCCCCACTATAACTATTATTTTAATGTAAACATGATTGGGTAATTAGTACATTCCTGATGCAAAATCAATTTCATGTGCACTTGGATCCTACACACCTTTAGTTCAAGAATATTTGAGAGCAAAAAGGAGCATCATCTATACAATCATATCAAGATACGAGGATATACTGCATTCATTACAGTTGCCATTTTCTATAAGACATGTACAAGTTGTCTTAGATTAGCACTTTCAATATGCATTTAAAAATGACCTGTCAGATTCCTAACTATCAAGGAAAGGATTACGATAATAAATTTGATCGATCAACCAAGACATAGGAGGTAGAGAATCTCAGAATGCCTTGCCAGGTTAAAGAAAACATGTAGGTTGTTGTTTTCCTAATTGTTCCATGCAGCAGTCATATAAACTAATTGACATATTGGAATTTACAGAAGGGTCTCTTTAGAGGCTCTTGTTTTTGCTTGGGCAAATCATAGAAGCTCTTTCTCATTTGCAACAGCATTTCCAAATCCTATCTTTAATTTCTTTTTGATAGACAAAAGTAGCATTAGATTGGTAAATTTGGCATTACGCTAATACATCTTATCAAGAGGTTGTAAGCACAAATATTATCATAAGTTGAAAAGCAATAATAAATTCGATCAAAATCACTGTTTTGACAGAATAAATACCCCACAATCCTTAGCACTAAGCTAAAAGAAGTTGATCACCATATACCCAATACCAAGGGATACATAAAAAAGTTTGGGATGTTTATCCTCAAAAAAAAAAAAGTTGACTATACTAGAAAGGTACATTCCTGAATGGTGATGCTTTAAGATCTAGCAGTATAGAGCTCAACAACCAGTTCAGCAATGCTCTTAGAGGATCAGAACTAGTGTACTAAAAATCTTGTACCCTAGTTTATTTGATTTCTACCCATGTACTATTCAAACGTTGTTGCAAGAGAAAGGAATTGGCCTAGACTTCTTGATGCTGGTTCTTTCCATCAGCCTTATTTTCTTTCTCAAGTCTTTCTTTATAAGTTTACTGACCACTCTACTAATCTTTTGTAATCACCATACTTCCATTAAAGACCTCACTATTTCAAATAACTAACCACTTAAGTTCTTACCAGCTTCAAAAAAATTGTGAGAGCAATGAACAAATCCCAAAAGGGAATTGATAGAGAAAAAGAAAATAATCATTACTAAGACTTATCCTTGCTTTCAGTTTGTGACTGAATTCCATCTGCTCTATGCTAGCTTATACAAGAGAACAATAAATAAAGAAGAAAAAAACCATAGAAACTACCAATTAAATCTTTACTTTCCTGATTGAATGAAAAAGCAAAGAGCAAAGAGCACAGAAGCTACCTTTGTGTCTTTCACCAGGAATGGGCAAAGGGCAGCGTTCTTCTTCACCGTATTCATGTTCTACTGTCCATGTATTTTGAAAAATGACTGGATTTTCTGTTCTTTTATCTCCTTGAAGATGCACGTTGTAGTGCAAGACAATAGGCGGATTTGGCTCTTGGGGAAGTTGTGACCCTATAAGCTCTATATAAAAGTTTCCAAGAAGTCCACCTGGAATGCCAATAACAGTGATAGAAGAATCTTGAACCAAACCACAAGGAATCTGAAGCTTAAATCTGTCACCTTGCAGTTCTGTTTGATTCATCACACTTAAAGAATAGGGACACTGTTCTTTTGTATGATTCTTGAAGTTTCTACCATCTTTTGCCATATATTATTTCTCCTGATTAATAGAATCTAGAAGATCCTTCCATGCTATGGCTGCTTCTTTTACTGCTTCAATTGTTTGAGGTAAAAGTTCTCTGTGATTGATAACATGCTTAAAGTGATTCCAAGTTTGTAAAATCTGTAATTCTTCTTCTGTAAGATTTTTCCAAGAGAGAAGATTCTGAAAATCTTCATCAGGAATGGCTAGAAATTTAATCACCTGATCAATGTTGTCTGGACTCTGAGAAGGTTGAATAATTTCATTTTGTTCCACATGAAGAGGATTGAGGTTTCTGAAAAAATTGAAAGGTGATTGTTTTTGGGGAGAACTCTCTAGTATGCTATACCTCAATACCAAAATTACAAATAAGAAAACAATTAGCGTGCCTCTTGACCATTTCTCCATCATAAGTATACTGATCAGTTCAATGACAACAATTATATTCAAGTCTTGTCTCTTGAACTAATTTTGGAAATTTCAATGCTCTCAAGGATTGCAACATTACACTTCTTTGGCTATAAGAATATGCTTACTGGCAAATACTCTTTAACTTTTTTTAATGGCAGATCATCTTGAAGGGATCCTGAAAACATTGTGTACCTCCATCCCTCTCCTTTTCTATCATCAACAACAGACTTGTTGCTATGATTTTGTCTTGCAATAATATGGATCCGACATAATACATCTAAACTGGATCAATTGGCAATCCCTAAAAAACCACAATATAAACCAAACAATATTATAGGGCTACCTCTTTCTATCCAATACAATATAAAATGGTGACCATAATCCTCCTTGTAATTGTTAATTAATAATATATTTAATATATGTAATATCTTTTTTCTTATTTTTCTTTATTGAAAGAAAATATGGTAGTGAAGAGTCTTGCTATTGTTAGTTAGTATTCTTTCAACAACAACAACAACAACAAAAAAAAAAACCACTATCTAATACCTAATATTTCTCAGTTTAATAATGTTTTCACTATATTAAAGTAAAGGGTAACTAGTCAATGTGGATGTGGAAGATATAAAGATAGTTATAATAGTGATTAAAATGAAGGTTGACCTTGTCTAGTGACATGTTATAGTCATAGAGAGTTAGGCCACACATCTAGTAAATGTGAAATTTTTTCCTTATGTGGCTATTGTGATAATGACAAAAAAATACAAGACTATGTTGTATTGCTTCAAAAATTAGTAGAAAATAAAAAGGGAGTTTAGATTATTTGATAGGGTCACTAAATGATTCCACCAAATAAGCCTTTGTAAATTATTACCAAGAATAGTGTAGGAAAGAAAGGTAAATAGATTGCACTACAAGATGAGGTGCATGCATGGAAGGAAAAATTAACCCTAGTTATAGATGATTTGAGTATGTTGGGAAAAGAGAGTCACCATCATGTATACATTGAAGTTATGCATATGGTTTGTGTAGGTCAGCATAATGTTGCTAAATAGAAACTCGTTTAGTGTGATGTGTAAAGCATTAGCTACGTGATCCTTATACTTATTTGTAATGGAGGAGTTATAAAATTCAAAAATATCTAAGAGAAAACGACTTCACAAATAACCCATGCTTCTTAAAATTAAAGACTTAGCTATATTAAAGTAAATGGAACCTAGTCAATATGGGCATGTAGAGTGTGGATGCAATGGTAACCATGATCAAATGGAGGTCGACCTTACCTAGTAACATGTTATAGTCCTAGAGAGTTAGGACACACATTGCAAATATGAATATCTTCCATTCTATGGCTACTATGATAGTGATCATAAAATATAGGAATTTGTTGTATTTCTTTAAAAAGTATTAGAAAATAAAATGGGATTGTAGATAATTTGAAAGGGTCACAATATGAATCCACCAAATAAGGCTATGTAAATATTACAAGGAGTAATGCAAGTAAGAAAGGTAAATAGACTACACTATGTAATATCCACAATTAGGGATGTTCAATATTTTAATTTGATTTTGCTCCATGGGATACCAATTATTAGACCATATTGTAGAAACCCCAAGTTCATCATTGATTCGTGATTCATCATATTTCCATTAATTAATTAATTAAATAATTACCCTTCCCACAATTAATTATGCTCCTCTCTAAGGTAAATTAACTAGAACCAATTTAATTAACTAACCTTAATCCCCAATTCCTCCAACTTAATTGATTAATTAATCTATGATTAGTTAATTAACTAATAATAATTTATTTTTATTACTATTTCCTCTACTATTTAAATCCACATTTCCCCAATCTTCTAACTTTCAATCTTGGTCATCCAATATTCTCACATGGATCAAAATCTAAATTTGTCATGTGTCTCCTCTTCTCCAATGCTCCCACATGTGTGTGAGCAAGCCATGTCTCAAACTACTCTTTTTCTCACACATGTGTGAGCATGTCCTCATAGAAAGTATCTTTGACTCCCACATCAACCCCACTCCATGCTCCAACATTTGTGAGCATGAATCATCCCACTCATGCTAGTTTGAAGGATTCTTAGCTTTCCACCTCACCCCCACTCCTTTGCTTACACATATGTAATAATATCCTTACACATGCCACTTTTCTCTTACATGTGTGAGCGTGTCTTTTCTTCCACCTTGTAAACTTGCTTTCTCTCTTCCCCTTATGACACTCGTCACAAGGATAAGTCTTCAATCCATGTTTCCACAATACTCAAATCCTATCCTTCCATTAACTTTACATCTTGGCCCTTGATTTTCATCATGAAAAGCCTATAAATCTAAGACATTCCCTTACATTTCCATCATCTATCTATATGCTAGTTATATGTTCTCTTTTTCAATTCAACTACTTACATGCTAAATTTATTTTGCTATTTTTTTATCAAATCTTTGAGCTACTATTATGTTGACATATTGAGAGAAATCCACATTCACACAACTACATCCATTACAAATATGAGCACATCAAGTTGAGCCTAAGATGCACTCTATATTAGCTCAATTGGAGGAGCAATGTAAATAAGGTATGAACTTCAATTAGTTACTATTAAATATTTTATGTTTCAAGCTTTATTTTTCCCCTGTCTTTATTATGGCATGCTTGATGGGACCCACATTCATGTTACTAATTTTTATTTATGTTTTTTGAGATTTTACACGTAGGTTTTTTGTGTAGTGCCTCCATTTCCAAATCAATGCATCCACATCCCATAATGCATATGTGTTCTCTATTATTTATCTTTTATTAAGTCTTATTTCTAACACTTCTTCATAATTTTTCTAAATTTTTATCATCTATCATGTAGAGTTGCTATGGTATTTTACTATTCTAACTATTTTATAACCCTATGTCTGGGGAATATCACATTTTCTTACAATCATTTATTATCCTACCTAAATTAGTTCATATTCCCTATATAGATCATCACTTACACATCTTGATGTCTATGTTGCAAGGTGTGCACCCTTGGTCTCCTTGTGTTGTGCAATGTAGTGCTTAGGTTTGTGACATGGCTTAACTGCCTCCTGTGAATTTATTAACTTTAACAATTGTATCAGGCATTAACATGCCGATCTTTTGGTGCAACAACAACCGTTTGTGCAAAAAATGGTATCAGAGCCTAGGTCACGGGTTCGAACACCTTGCTTGTGCTAGGGGGATTGTTGCAAGGTGTGCGCCCTTTGTCTCCTTGTGTTATGTAGCACAACACTTGGGTTCGTGACATGGCTTAATCGCCTCTTGTGGATTCATTAACTCTGGTGGTTGTATCAGGCATTAACAAGTCAATCTTTTAGTGCAACGACAATCGCCTTTGCAACAATATTATTGCAAAGGCGGTTGTTGCACCAAAAGATCAATTAATGCTCGATACAAAATTATCCTTATTTAATTTCAATTAATTACCTCATTTTATAACTCTAGGCTATTACTCGTATTTAATTGCCCCATTTAATTTAATGACCTAGGACATGTATGAAGGTTGGTTATTTTCCTTCACAACATTATCAAAGTAGAAATTAAATAAAAGTTAGATGTTAGTTAGAGAACTTTGAAATTAACCTTGTAAGTATTTTTTGTTAACGTCTTGAACTGCACTCTATAATCCATCATTGGAATGAGGAAATGATCAATTGCTAGTTGTGTGTTAGTAGTATATGTGTATGGTAAATAAAATATCAAATATAGGATAATAGTTAATATATGAAGCTAAAGGATGTTATTTTGAAAGGTAAAAGTAATCAAACAATGGAAAGAAGAAAAAAAAGTCAAAAACCACTTCACTTAATTAATAACATATGTAGGGTAAAGATAAATTGAAAATTGAAATAGAAGGTAACTAAAGATATTAATGTGAATTAAATGTAACAAACAAGTAACAAAGAAAGGAACAAGGTGAGGAAGTGACAAAGAAAAAATGAGATGTGGTAAGGATAAACACATTAAAGAGAATAAATATAAAGTCTATATAAGAAAGTGGTCCCAATATAAAATTGATAAAGAAAGAAGAAAAAAGAACTACTAATTATAAGTAATCTTAAAATTAATGTATTTTTATGATTTATGAGAACTTTATCTACATAATATATAATTATATTAAAACATAACATAAGTTATTACAATAAACATAATCTAAAAGTATCATATAAAAATCATAAAGAATCAAAACTTGACAATTTAATTTTAAACACGATAAAAGACATATGCATCCTAATTTCATATCTCTCGTACTCTTAGACAATAAATCAAATTAATATGAAAATTTTATCAAATTTTATAACTAAAACATCATACACACAAACATCCAAAAGAAAACATAAAAAACAAAAGATTACTTCTCCATTGTATTTTAATGTAAAACATAAAAAAACAAGACTTATGCATCCTAATTTCATCTCTCAAACTCTTAGACAATAAATCAAATTAATACGAAAATCTTATCAAATTCTATAACTAAAACAACATACACACAAACATCCAAAAGAAAACATAAAAATCAAAAAATTAGTTCTTCTTTGTATTTTATGTAAAACCTAAAAAATAAAAGATTAGTTCTGGGTTTTGTCTTAATGTAAAACATAAAAAACAAAAAATTAGTTCTTCATTGTATTTTAATGTAAAACATAAAAAACAAAAGATTAATTCTCCATTGTATTTTAATGTAAAACATAAAAAACAAAAGATTAATTCTCCATTGTTTTTTAATATTCGGACAAAAGAAACCAAAAATTAATTCTCCATTGTATTGTAATATTTGGACAAAAGTAGTTGAGACTTGAAACATTGATAATTACTAGCTTGTTTGACCCTCTTAGCATATAGTTGCTTCCATGAAATGGGCTAACAAAATAATTTTATCCAAATGAATAAATAAATGTATAATTACTTTACAGTTTTATGCAACATTAACCACTAAACTTAATAGTCTTTGAATTTTTGTTTGCTATTTTATTGCATGTACACTGCATGTCTGTTTTAGGGGAGAGGACCTAGTACCTGAGCATGTTTCAATAGTTGTGATAGTAGTTTTTTATATAATGCCCAATATTTTTATCAATTTTGGACCAATAGTTGTGACTTTAAAGTTGTTAGTGTTGATGATGACTACCTATAATTAAACAAATTGTATTCCTTTGATCTAAAAAGCAACCAATCATGTGATTCCACATCAGCACTCAATAAAACATGTTGTGAATGCACAAGTATTGGTCTCACTTTTTTTTTGGGCCTTTTTGGACACCTTGACAAAAAGCATGCTAATGTGGCATCATATTTGATGATGTGGCCCTGAAACCTTAGTTATAAGTAGGGGACTTGCCAAGTAAGCTGCTGTAAAAAATTGGGAGTGGTTTGAAATTTCAAGGTAGGATAATTAGAAGCGCAAAGTTAGGGTGCACAACTATTGGGTCCTCTCCCCTATATTATGTTAATTTTTTTTGTTTAGTAGTAATCCAACATAAAGATGTTTATGAAATTGCCTTCAATGTAGCAAAATTATTTTGTCACAAGAAGCTCTTATGGGTGATATTATTATTATTTACATGTAAAATATAAGGCCATTCAATTTTGTTGAAAATATAAATTTATTTATTATAATTTTCAATTGGTTATAGATAGAGACGTGTTTATATATTTTTGTTTACGGGATTTTTAGATATTCAAATAGAGCATATTTAGAGAAGGCTTTTCAATTTCAACAATAGTATGAAGGTAAGATTGTATTGTTAATCGTGAAGTTTATTGTTAAATTTAAAAGGCCCTATAAGATTTTTGTTTACAACACATTATGTATTGAAATGAGAAACACTAATACATAAGGTTATACTTAAAAATAAAGTTGTGATTATGAATACAGAGAGGCCACAAGTTAAAATATAAAGATTTGGTGTTAAATAAATATTAAAGTAACGATCCACAAGAAAGAAAAAAAGTACAAGGTATACGAATTAAATGGGTTGATGGATACATATTAAAATAGTGTCTGCTTGTTTGAAAAGCTAAAGGCTTCACTATATTAATGTAAAGGGTACCTAATCAATATGGGCATGGAGGATGTGGAGGTAGTGCATGGTAGCATTGATCAAAATGGAGTTTGACCTTGCGTTGTAACATGTTATAGTCATAGAAATTTAGGCCACACATCTTGCAATTGTGAAAATGTTCCCTTCTATGGTTACTATGATAGTGATCACAAAATATAGGACTATGTTATATTGCTTCAAAAGGTAGTAGTAGACAAAAAGGGAGTATAGGTGATTTGAAAGGTTCATAATATGAATCCATCAAAGAATTTTGTGTAAATTATTACAAGAAGTGGAGAAAGAAAGAAAGATCAATAAAATGCACTACAAGATGATGTACATGCATGAAATAAAAAATCAACCCTAGTTGCATATGACTAAAGTCTATTGGGACAAGAGTATCACCAATGTGTATACATGGAAGCTATGGAATTGATTTGTGTAGGTCAACAAAATGTTGCCAAATAGAAACTAGTTGAGAATAATGAACAAGAAGTTAGGTATGCGATCCTTAAGCTTTTTGTAATGGAGGAGTTCTAAAATTTTAAAAATTCTTGGAGAAGACGACTCACAAATAGTGCCTGCTTCTTAAAATTAAATTCTTCACCATATTGAAGTAAAGGGGACCTTGTCAATATGGACATGGAGAATGTGGAGGAAATAGTAATAATTATTAATTTATGGAGGTCAACCTTGCCTGGTAACACGTTATAGACATAAAGAGTTAGGCCACACATCTCACAAATGTGAAAAGTTTCCTTTTTGTGGTCATTATGATAGTGACAAAATTTAGGATTACATTGTATTGCATTGAAAAATAGTAGCAAATAAAAAGGGAGTATAGATGATTTGAAATGGCCACAATATAAAGACATATGCCCAACTTGATTGTATCAAATTGCTTGCCTAATACTTAGGAGCATAAACTTTCAGCTACCTTAGGTAACCTTGCACTCCTTTAATACAACAAAAGGAATTATGTTGCAACATACCCTAGGATAAACTAAAGGTCAACTTTATGCACAAATTTAGTTTCACTAATCACACTCTGAGGCTTGAGTAGGTGCTTAAAAATATCAAGGAGGAACTCTTCAGTGATCAAACACAATATGTTAATAAAATTCACACATTAGTAACTAGAAAGGATTAGGGATGAAGCCAACAATTTTGTTTAGGGGAAGTACCACTAGTGCAACTTCTTCCATAATAACTTAGACAGAGGAAATTTAAGGGGATAATATGTTGTGTAGCTTCAAATTCCCCACCAATGAAGGGTGCAGTGTCATTAATGATGTAGAAGCTTAAAAGGTGCCTACTATGATGAACCTTTAAGGTAATTGAAGTGAGAATTGGTATATAATGAGTGTGAGATCATGCTGGGATAAAGAATGGTAATGGGAAAAAATGTGTCTATACTTGGCCAAAATCATGAAATAGATATTTGACTTTTTTTGGGTTGAGATAGAAGTTAAAACAAGCCTTGATAATGTTGAAAAAAATACATATTTATTTAAAATAGATATCAATTTTGTAAGTCTCAATATACAATGAAAAATTACAACTAGTGGAGTTATATTTCCTTATCAACAAAAATAAATATCAAGTATTTTAGATATCCATTTTGGGAAATCATCCATGCCCCCTTGTGTTAGCAAGTAATTGTCATCTTCATAGAAAGTGTTGAATAACTCATAGACGTAATTTTATTCTTTTTAAAGTGAAATTAAGTTAAAATTAAATGAAAGATGTTTAAATTATTTAGTGTTTTTGTTTTTGATTAAACATAATTCATATTTTGATTATAATATGAATTTCACATTTTTTAATTTATTTAAGCGTATGTATGTATTTTGTATTTTTATTCATATAATTCAGCATTTTCATTCAAATTGAATGTAGTTTACAGTTTCATTTTTTATATTCTAAATGTTTAATTTAAATTTTATATAGTTTAATGAAATTTTATTCTAAATCTTAAATATATATTTTTTAAATTTGAAATAGGTAATATGGATGAGAAATATCAAAACCCAACCCCTCCACCAAACCATCCTCAATAGAACCCTTCACAAACAACTGAAGAAAAAATTGAGAAAAAATTAATAAATAAAAAAATTATAGTAACTTATCATCAACTCCCTTAATTATATTCAATGACTTCCACCTTAGAAGGAATTGTCAACCATGTCCATACTCTCATGAGCCAATATAATTCATTTTAGCAATGGTGAGAAGCCTAGAGGGTCAAATATTCCATTGGACTATCATATGATCTCAACTGAAAGAATTAGATATTACTAAAGCATTGTTGGTGGTTCATTATGTTAATCCTAAAACTAGATTGCCTATTGTTGTAATTAAGCCCAAATTTTAAATCAAGTGGTGCACACATCAAGGTATCATTAATTTTTGGAATTGTTGGTAGATTTTTTTGATAAACACCCAATAGTTCAATCTTGATGTACCTTTATATTTCCTCTATAAACTATATGTAATTTATATTAGGGCATCGTGTGAACTATTTTGATTTAGATACTTTTAGGGCGCAAGTAGAGGAATGCCCCAAGACAAACCCTAGGAAATACAACATATGCAAGTTCTATTTGTTCCCCCTCCTCCTATCCCTCCACCTGCTATTCAAAACCCAATAATTGAATATATGTTGCATGCTAGAGTCTCTCTACCATACACTCTTTGATATAGCATTTTATTATGCACATTTCTTGGCTTGCAACCCCAAATGAAATAAATGGTCATGGTGGATCATTTGGTATCAGGAGACCCTCCTTGTTAATACATGTCTATATGCCTCACTTTTGTATTATGTGTAGTGAGTTGTACTTAGGCCATCTTGAAGAGATAACTAAGTCACCCTTGAACACATTAGAATCTCATGTTTTCTTCCTATTCCATCTACACAAGTTGAAGCATCAAGGACTAGAGCATGTAAATAAGACCAATCTTACCTTGAGGTAAAATTTAAAGTTATTTTAAGATATTTCATTTAATTTTAAAATTAACAAATATTAGTACTAATATATCTAATTAGAATAATAATTGATGACAAGGAGATTATCAAAGCTCGTTAGGGCACACTTTCTGCTATTTAATTTGGCTTAGACTTGACTATGAATTTTTCCATATATTTAAACTTTTTTATTATACATAACTCTCTTTTTTCAATAAATATATGATAATATATAAAAAACACTATTTAAATTTTATAGTCTATTCTAAATGTAAGAGATGTTGTACCATACTCATCTAATAAGACCATCATTTTGTAATTGACTCTTTGAACATTAGTAATTATTCAAAGTAATTCAATTGAATTTTGATTTAATTGATAGTTTAGAGTTCACAGTTGATTACAATGGTTTGGGTGTTAATTGAAGTTATTATGACTATGTCCATATAGTTTTAAATTTTATTCATTTTCATACTAAAACACTGAAAAATAGGTTCACCAATCAATATGGAATGATAACGAGGGGGTTATGATGGACCTATTTCTCACTATTTCATTAGGAAATGAGATCCCCACAAAGAAATGACTAACAACCCTTAGGTGAATCAACTCACTTCCATAGAAGAGTCGAGAAGGAAGCTTTAAGATTATAGGGTGAGAATGATAATAAGCTTTAAAAATTTCTCATTCTCTCCACTAATATATCAAAAGAAAAATTTGAAGGAGCACATGCAAGAATACAAAACTTTGAATTGCTTTTGAGGATTTATAATATAGCCTCTATTATTGTTGTTGTCTTACCAATATCTGGTGGTCCATAAACAAGACATGGTGGTGATCCATTGCAATTTATTATTTGATGTACAACATATATTTTCTTTATAATAAGACACCTATTGAAAGGATCAATCTTGGAAACATCATGATGTGTTATTCTCGCCAAAGGATCCCAAGGAAAAAGAAATTTCTCATTAATTCTACCCGTTGCTTCTACTGCATGAATGAGGTTCAAAAGCAAAGACAAAGGTAATGACAGACTTGTCTTTTGACAGTACAAATTACCTTTTATCGATTCAGGCAATGAAGAGTAGGGAAAAGGGATATTTTATGCTTCAAATATATTATATGACCTTTAGGATAGTGGTAGACTATAGTCAAAAGGTATCCAATGGTGAAGCCATGACAGGTTCAACAAGGGCAATCCTTGAATCAACAAAGGCATATAAGAGGTTTTCAAGTCACAACCAATATGTTTAAGACAATGACCTTCACAATGCAAATGACAAACCTAAAGTGAAATGCATCAATGGCTAAGTAATGTGCATAAAAAAAAGGAGACGACATTCTAGGAGAGGGCAATAATGTTGACAACCAAACCCTAGCATGCTACAGAACTTTTAGCCACAAACCTGTAGTCACAGTTGGATGACAATGAGGTGTCAATGCATAAAGATCTCAGTTGATTAAGGGCAGTCACATCACCAAAAGGATTGATGCAAGCACATCAGGGGCAATCAATATGAATGTGTGATAATTATTTCATATTGCATAGGGGAAGTCATATGAACAAAGGAACAAAAAAGGGGCATGAAGGACAATATTTACACTGAAAATGATAGTAACAAACAAACTTTAGAAACCATGTACAAGGTGACAGTCCTTACCACAATGGACTATGCAAGAATAGCATACCTAAGGATAGTAGTCATGTCACATCAGTATGAAGGATGGTTTGGAGATTGGTGAGGTTTTTGACCTTGGTGCAGTCCAAGAGTAGCATTTGAAGGAACATTAAGGAAAACACAATGACAAGGACAATTGCCATATGTTAAACCAAAGGGAAAAGAAAAAAAATGAATCAGTCATTAAGAAGATTATGATAGACCTCTTTACAATGCACAGTCAAGCCAGATATATACAATGCAATATCATAGGTACAGCTAACAAGGTATGAATGAGCAAGAATTTTTCAGTAGATTGTGTCATGAACCTTGAAATAATAGTAGGACAGTCACCTCAAGATTTAAGTAAACCTATGGTCAACACTATGGAGTGCACAAAACATTGTTACCCCTTTAAGGCAATTACTTCATTAAGTTTTTGTAGTAGGGTATTCAAAGCCATTAACCTAAGGTGTTAAATGATGTTAATGATGAATGATGGAAAATCATGACATTTTTTAAAGGTAGATTGTCAAGGTTGACAGTCATAGTGGTCTAAAACTCTTATATAGGAGGCTTTATCGAGATATAAGCCAAGGAATCCGACAGTAGAAATATAGGAGAAAATACAAATCAATTTCCAGCAATGAATACCTGGATGTTTCTCCACTATGATATACAAATCTTTGAGTTCACTCTTCAACTCCTGATTGGTGTTCTCCAAATCAAACAAGGCTTGAAATATAGAGTGAAGGTGAAGACCCATTAGGATTTTATTTTGCACGAAGTACCAATATCTTGCAACCATGTGATCAAATACCTTTGATGCAAAAAAATGTGTTTTTGATATTCATATTCTTCACAAAACTTAAACCCTAGAATCACTTAGGGTTTTAGCAAGTTTGTAAATGATGAAGGAATCATCATTCAAAAACAAAATCCACATTCACTGGAAACCTTAACAATCACCAAGTTTTAGAGTGTTGGCATAAAGGTTTGCTTGAAATAAATGAACCTTCTAACCATTTGAAGCAACCAAACTAATGAGCACATGTTTCTCCTCAATCAATACCAACCAAAGCAAGTTCCAAGATCCTATCCCAAAAAAAACGTCATGACAAACTACATCAAGAGGGAGATGATGAATCCAAGTCTTTTGACATCAATGACAAACTACATCAAGAGGGAGATGATGAATCCAAGTCTTTTGACATCAATGACAAACAACATCAACAACGCATTATCAACTCCATGCAAGTTCACTATCAACTTTTGACATCAATGACAAAAAAATCCAATGCCAACAAACTCCCCTTTGACATTGATGTCAACATACAAAACTTTGCATCCTTGATCTCCATCATCAAATCGATTGATTAATGTTCTCCCCCTTTGACAACAATGACAAAGGGCTACTTACTCCACCTGCCAATAAGGGATTATACATAGCACTCTCAAGAGGTATTGAAGGCAGATGCACTGTCAAAATGAGCAAGAGACTATGTTGATATCAATCAATTGTCTATCTAATTCTTAGACCACTAATTGAGAGAAGAATCATATCATTGGCTATTATCACTGCCAAAACATATCATATTGTTGCAAAACACAAAAGTACTATCATCAGTTAAGATTTGTAAACACAAACCTAGCACAATATACTACAATGAGCATAAGAGGAAGCAAAGCTATACTCCACTTTGTAGTCATTATGCAAGAGAAGATATTCACTAAGTAGTTATACATTATTCACTGGAAAGCAACATGAACTTTGTGATCATACCCCACACATCACACTACACTGGCAAGAAACTAATGATACATTCCACTGGCACGTGTCCAAGTAATTGAGAAATCACTATCCCACATCCATTGGCCAATTGCATGAGAAAAATTCACTCTATAGTAGACTCATGATGCGAGAGAACCATATGGATTGAAAGAAATTCATTATTAGAAGCGTCACAAGAAAGAAGTATACCATTGTCACAAGCTCAAGCAATTTGTTGAGTTACCAAGCAACCACTGTAAACACAAACTCTCTATAGCATAGAGACCATACAAGATGTAACTGGCCATTGAAAGAGAACTATTACACTGTGAGGTAATTGTATTATCTAGTTCATCAAGGTGTACTATCAATAATGACACCATACTGTTATCATATCAAAGTGTATATCAAAGACACTATTAACAAATCAAAGTGTACTCTCAACCCAAGGTGTATTGTCATATCATCATCAAAACATTGGAAAAGATGTAGACTACTATCAAAAAATTATACCTTCCATTCTCATTGTATTCACTATCATACCTCTCACTAACACTGTTATTTTATTGACACCGTTATCCTACTGCCTCTGCAAGAGAGATCCATTTGAAGGCATCTTGACTACATATTATGCACAACAAAACTTTACAAGTGCAACAAGATGTTTGCAAGACAAAATATGAATTCATTGAAACATTACTGTCTAAGCAACATAATATCTTCAAATGAAGGGGCACTGTAATTATGACTGAGAAAACATTGTGTAGGCATTGTTAGCATTGAGAAATGAAGAAGATAACACATTGAATTAGGTGACTTAGATCACCAAAAGGAATATCATTGTTAGAGAGTTGCAAACTATGAATTGTACTCTACCCTATAAGACTGAGAAAGGAAGAACACTATCAAATAGTGATTGAATCATAACAAAAGTCCAAAAACAATGAAAGTTACTATCAAATGGTGACAAAGATTTGTCCTCTAAGTCATTTACACATGGTGATTGAGAACACAGTGAGTAAGAAGTAAAAGAGCACTGGATCATAACATTGCAAACTAGTCATGAGTTATGCAATGAACTTCACCGTTCTTTTGATCACAAAGGAGATCAAGATAATAAC
Source organism: Sequoiadendron giganteum (assembly GCA_007115665.2). Taxonomy (NCBI): domain Eukaryota; kingdom Viridiplantae; phylum Streptophyta; class Pinopsida; order Cupressales; family Cupressaceae; genus Sequoiadendron; species Sequoiadendron giganteum. Next base: position 588,086,450 of record CM021103.1, on the reverse strand, counting down.
CAACATATTGATATGTAACAAGAATCATCGACAACCAACAATAAGTGAACCAAAACTGTGAAGAGATGGATACACTCATTTCCCTAAAATTATAAAATTGTCATAGCAATATTTAAGTTGTGCATCACCAACCATACCACACCTCCATAGTAAACAACCATTCAAGAATGAGATTGACATAATAAGGTATAGACTCCCCTTGTGATTTGCTACTACTACAACTTATGAATATGCACTTATTCATTGTCCAAGCCTCGTTGACCAAGACACATTTTCAAGAAAGAGCAAGATGCATACAAGACCACTATCAACACTCCATTGAATTGTCATAGCACTAGCACTGTCAGAACATCACTGTCTCAATGCAAAACACTATATTTTGTTAAAGCCATTATATTTTGATATCTTGCCATCAACACCATTTTGACTCAACAACTTTGTGATAGCCATCAATGAACATCATACCAACATGAACCAACATGAACAATATCACCAAAACATTATCCAAGAAAAAATGAACCATGATTTCGACAAGAACAACTGTAATAAGAGATCAATCTAAAATAAACTTTCAAGGTTTAGGGATGATAGAGCAAAACCATAAGCTCCCCCTAAAACCATGCTTACAAAATTTGATTTAGTGAAGAGAGGCAAGAGAAAGACCATCTAATCTCTTCCTCGACTGTTCAAAAACATCCATGGATTTGGTCCCTATGAGGCTATACACATTTCTTTTTGTCCTTAAACCTTTAGCCACTAACTTTCCTGATATCTTATTTATTTCACAACCTTGATCATCAAACAACACATTATATCCACTATCACAAATCTGATTAACACTCAACAAATTATGTTTAAGACCATCAACAAAGTAGACATTGTGAATAGGTATTTTTCCATCTAAGAGTAATGTACATTTAACTCTGATTTAGATGGTAGTATTGTCTCCAAACTTGACAATCCCTTCATCATGGTTTTTCAACTTCATGAATTTTCTCTTGTCACCTGTCATGTGGTGTGAGCACCCACTGTCTATGATCCACAAGTCCTTTTTCTTAGTATACATGGCAGCTTGCACAAACATTGACTTTTCTTCTTACTTCCACACAAATTTTGGTTTGTCCTCCTTATTAAGATTTGTAAGATTCATCTTCTTCATGGAATGATTATTACCCCTTTTCTTTTGTTCATCAAGACTAGGTCTACAAAAGTTAGCTATATGACTAAGATTACCAAAATTACAACATCTCAAACTACTTAAGATATCAAATGGATTTCTACCAACAAATTTCTATCTTCTTCTTCAAACTAACCCCCTTAAGTCTTTACTTAAACTGCCTGTGATCAATGATACAAGGTCACCAAACAAATATAACATGAAACAAATTTTGCATAAAAAAACTTCATAAGGTGAAGACCCATTAGGTGTCCTTGATATTTGTTTGTCCCAACACATTGGACCTTTACATAGTTATTAACAATACCATCCTTTGAGTGTCATAACCCTCAAGCAAATACCTATTTCGAGCATAGCTTCCAATGGGATATCTACCACTACCCTTTCACCCTTAGAATGATATCTTAATCCCATATTCTTACTAGCTATGAATCAAGGAACACCTTAATACACTGTTAAGGGTTTAAATGCATAAGGGGACTCCAAGGATACCCATCTTCACTGCCTTTAATCTCCTTGAAGGCTATTTGTCACTGTTTTCATACATTAAACCCTTGAAATGATGATCATCATGCATCCATTTTATAACATCCTCATACTTAATATGATGAAAGCCTTGCATCATTAGTGTAAAGTAACTATATCTTGTCCTCATGGACAATGAAAGATCATTTAAAATCTGAATGGTTATTGTCACTTGGATATCATCAAATTTCATAATGACATTCACATCTATATTCGCAGACAAAATAACCTCATTAATGCACACAACCACTACAAAATCACTAACCCTCACAATGACTTGATTCCAATTCCTTGTCAAAGAGACTAGATCCTCATTTTCATGCATAGCTATGTAGAAGTTGAGAAAATACAACTTCATAGGAGCCCAGTGACCTCTGCAAGCGAAGAATACCTATTACAGGGAGAAGCAACAGAGAAATGCTCAAAGATGTGGAGCTCTGTATTATCCAAAAATGTGTAAAAGAATAATAATACAAAAGAAAAGATTTCAACCACATATAGGTCAAAAAACCCTAAAAAGGAAAACCCTAGGCTTGCACATTAATAATTAATAAAATTATTATTATTATGCACCTAATGTTAGCTTAAGCGTAAAAGAGATAAAAGGGAAATTTAATTAATTAAACAAATATTGTTTAATTAATCAAGTAAATAACCAATTACTCTAACACCCCCCCTTAAGCTAGACTTAGGGAGAAGCTAAAAACAAACAACAATGGGTCCCGACAACAAGGCCCGATCAGGTACCCAAGTACAAGGAAATCTTTATGAAACGGAGAAAACCCAGTGGGAAAAAACTCCTCTCCAAAAAGAGATAGAAGAACATGCTGAAAGAAACATGAAGGAAGGAAGGCCTCATAAATACCCCCCAAGGACAAATTCCTTCACCCCAAGCATAGAGCACAACTGAAGATAGCGCAGCGATGCAAAAGGCTTTGTGAAGATGTTTGTAACCTACTCGGTAGTGGGAATATACTCCAAGATGAGAGAACCATCTTGAATCAACTGTCTGATGAAATGCATATGAAGCTCAATGTGATTCATCCATTGATGCTCTACCGGGTTGCGAGAAATGTGTATAGCACTCTGATTGTCACACCAAAGAATAGTGGGACCATCAAGAGGAAAACCAAACTCAGTCATCAATTGTCAAAGCCATAAAATCTCCTGAGTAGCGAGCACAATAGCTCGATACTCAGCCTCTGTAGATGATAATGCATGAGCAGTCTGCTTCTTGCAAGACCATGTGATAGGACCAAAGCCAAGACAAAAAACAAAGCCAGAAGTAGACTTTCGATCATTGACATCATCAGCCCAATCTGAGTCAGTGTAGCCAACAATGTGAGGATCCCTTGATGTGTAGTGAATGCCATAAGAAATGGTGCCTTGAATGTACCTCAAAATACATTTGGCAGCTTGCCAATGACTCTCATGGGGATCATGGGAGAATCGAGAGACAAGGCCAACCGCAAAGGAAAGATCAGGACGAGTGTGAGTCAGGTACAACAAACTGCCAACCAATTGCCTGTAAAGTGTAGAATCTACTGAAGGAGTGGGGCAAGGAGTAGTCAAAACAACCCCTGACTAAAAAGGTGTGGGGGCAAGCTTGCAATCAAGCATGCCAAAGCGCTGAAGCATATCAAGAGCATACTTCTACTGGTAAATAAAGATCCCATTAGAAGACTAAACCACCTAAATACCAAGAAAATAGTGCAGAAGACCGAGATTTTTCATCTCAAACCGCTCCATCAAAGCTCGTTGATCATGCTGAATCATAGAGGATGAGCTACCTATGATGAGGAGATCATCAACATATAGCACAAGAATCAGGATCTGACCCTTAAGATTCTAAATATAGACAGTGGGATCAGAATGACAGCGTGTGAAACCAGTGGAGAGCAAAAAAGAGTCCATCTTCTCATACCAAGCCCGAGGGGCCTGTGTGAGACCATATAATGAACGTCGAAGTCTGCAAACCAAAGAAGCATCTTGCACAAATCCCTGAGGCTGCTCCATATATATCTCCTCCTGTAGGTCACCATGTAAGAAAACACTCTTCACATCCATCTGAAAAACGGGCCATCCCCTAGAAGCTGCAAGTGATAGTATAAAGTGAATAGAATTCATCTCGACGACGGGGGCAAATGTCTCGGAGTAATCAATACCCTCAACCTGGGAGAAAACCTTTGCAACAAGACGTGCTTTGTACTTATCAATAGAACCATCAGCAACATACTTGGTGTGATACAACCATCTGCATCGAACCATATTTCTGCCCTTAGGAAGAGGATAGAGATCCCAAGTACTGTTCCTGATCAAAGAAGAATACTCCTCCTCCATAGCACTATCCCACTTAGGGTGACCTATCGCCTCTAAAAAATTCTGAGGATCCTCTGAAAGAGCATGACTCAAAAGACTAGAACCCGCAGTATGAGAACGAGTGCGACGAGTGTCTGAAGGATCACCTGCCATAGATCTTGCTGCCTCAACAGTAAAGCGAGCCCATTTGGGCATCTGAGGTGGAGCAAGGGGAGGTGGAGATGGGGAATCATCAAAATCCTCATCAGAATCATCCTCAACATAATCCTGAAGAGCTGCAGTGGGAGGAGTAGGTAGTGAAGTAGACACTGGAGATAGGGTATCCACTGTGGGAAGGTGCTCATCAAATTGGACATCCCATCAAAACAGGACCTCTTTGGAATCAGGATCAAATAACTTGTACGCATTAACATCCTCATAGTAGCCGACAAAAATGAGGGGTCGACTCTTCCGCTCCATGGCTCTCCTCTGAGCATCAGGAATAAATGCCCATGCCTCACTACCAAATACTCAGAATGATGAAACCTCAGGCTTGTCATGAGACCAATCCTCCTCAGGAGTCATATGTTGAATCGCCTTGTGAGGCATTTGATTCTAAATATAGTTGGCATAATTAACTGCCTCAACCCAAAAAGATGAATCCATGGACCTGCACTGAATCATACAATTCACCATCTCCCATAAAGTCCTGTTCTTTCTCTCAATGACACCATTCTGCTAAGGGGTGTAGGGAACAATAAATTGATGCTGCAAATCATGCTCAATGCAAAAATCTCTGAAAGCCTGATTCACATACTCCCCCCCATTATCTTTACGTATCCGTCGAATAGAAAGGCCAAATTGCTTCTCTACAAATGTCTTGAAGATTCAAAAGGAATCAAAGACATCAGACTTGTACTTAAGAAAGTACACCCATGTGCGTCTCGAGAAGTCATCAATGAATGTGAGTACATACTTGGCCCCAGAAAAAGGAGTGGGAAATGCCATGAGGTCACTATGAATCAACTCCAAGGGTGCCAAAACACGAGTGGCTCTTCCCTTCGAAAATGGATCCTTGTGATGCTTTCCAAGCACACAACCATGACAAACACCGTCTATGTAGAAAATATGTGGAAGACCAAGAACAAGTGCCTATGTACTCATCTGCTGAAGATATCTATAATTGAAATGGCCCAAACGCTCATGCCAAAGCTTACTCACTGAATCTGCATGTGCTATAAGAGATGAACCTGTACCCTCAGAAGGCTCAAATCCATCAAATCTGTAAAGACGAGATGCAGTATCAACACTCCCAATAGCCACAACCAGATCAAAGTCATGGAGGTCCCAAATAACCACATCATGTGGTGAGAACTCAACTGTCTTACCAGAGCCAGTATGGAAAATCTGATAAATGGACAAGAGGTTCGTCGAGATGTCAGGAACAACCAAAACATCCTGTAGAGTGCCCCCATCTAAAGAGATGGAACCTGAACCCAAGACTGAAAGCTGTGTAGAGTCACCCACTGGAATCTATGAAGTACCACAAGAGGCAAGAGAAGTGACCAGCTGCTGAGTGTGAGTCATATGGTGAGAAGCACCAGAATATAAAATCCAAGTTAGGTCGATGCTTGAGCAGTGAGAGCATGGCCTTTCCCTGTGGAAGGAGAAGATGACTAAGGTGAGGAGATGTGATGCTGCTGCATGGCTTCCTCTGAAGCCTCTAATTATTTCCAACACCTGGAAACTGGATTTCCTTCCTTGCCACATAAGCTGCAAGTGTCTCCTAATTTCTGCTTAGTCTTGGAGGAAGACTCACCAGACTTTGAAAATTTCCCCTGTTTTGGATTAAGTGGTGGTTTGGAATCAAACTTGGGAGGAGGTTTGGAGGAATGCTCATTGCCTACAAAATCTTTCTTGGGCTTTGGTTTCTACTTAGATGACTGAGCAACCAATGCTTTGTTCTTTGATCTTGAGAGCATATCCATCTGAGAAAGGTGTGACTGCTCACGAGACAAACACTCACAAAACACATCAAAGGTAGGCATGGTAAAACGAGTACCCAAGCCATCCTTGGTGGAATAGAAGGAAGAAGCAAATATCTAAAATGGACCATGAAGCTTCGAAAGGATCAAGTAAATGCACTTTGTGTCTGACTTATTCTTGCCACAACCCTGTAAAATAGTGCGGATAGTTTTGAACTTGTTCAAAAAATCCTCAATAGTGGGAAATGATTCAAGTAATAGTGAAGTCAGATCTGCCTCAATCTGTAATGCTCATAACTCATTAATGATCCCAAAAAGTGTCTCAAACTTCAACCACATGACTCGAGGAGTGAGAAAAGCATCAAGGTGAAACAAAAGACTGTCTAAAACGTGCATGGATAACAAACCCATAGCTTCATCCATCTTGTTCTTGTGCTGCATAATCTCAAAAGGAAACTGCAACTGAGGTTGAACCTCATCTAAACAAGACCATAACCCTCATGACCTGAGAAGCCTCATCATGCGAGACTTCTAGGTGTGATAGTTGTGTGATGTGAGTAACCCAACTGAGGAGTATGCCATGAAACCTTGCACCTATACCTGCTTGTGTTTTTTATTATTATGTGATCTTTCAGAATAGACAGAAGATGCAGAAAGGTTTGATTTTTTTGAGAGTTTTGGTGTTCTGGTTTTCTGATATAAATGACAGAAAGCAAGAAAAAACATCCCCCACAAGAGATAAACCCAAACCCTAGTACAAACTGAGAAAGAGGAAGCAATGCATAAGCAACAAATAATTAAAAAAAAATTCTCATGTATCTGATGAAAATTCTAAGAAAAACGATCACATATCTAAATAGAGCATGCTGAGAGTTTTCCAACGCCTATTCGTGTTTGAAAAACGGAGTCCGTTTGCACCTTTTATGGCCCCGAAAGTGAAGAAAAAAGACCCCACTTTGACTGGAAAAATAATAACTAGACTGGTAAAATGTTGAAAAAAATCTTGCACCATCAGATTGGTGTCAGAATCAGCTTTCCAACGCCTATTTTCATTCAAAAATCCGAGCTAAAACGCCTGAGATATGCCCATTTGAGTGAAAGGTTCAAAAAAAATATTTTGGAGGGGCTTGGTGGTGCTCCGGTGGTTGGCGGCGCAGAGGTGACGTGGTGGCGTTGGGGCAGCGCCCGGGTGGCGCACCGTCAAAGTGGTGGGCTAGCAACGTGGTGGTGGCCGCGCGGTCGCAACCGACTGTTGCCCCCGACGGTGGTGGTCGGGCGGCAGCTGAGCGGCGACGGGCCGTTTGATAACTGGTCGTGGGTTTTAAACCCAAAAAAAGTTGATTTTTTTTTTTTGCGTTTTCACCTCGAAAAACGTGCCCTGGGGCCGTACAACTCTTGAGTAATTTTTTTTTGCCTCCCCAGTCGACAGTGGCCAAATTTGACAAACTTTATATGAAAATAGGGATTTTTGGGCCTTCTGGACTCAACCATGATGTCGGTTTTTGCCCAAAGTGCACCAAAAATAAACTCCCCAAGATCCACAGTAAAAAACTTCTGAAACCCCAGATCTGCTTCCAATGCAAAAATTCTCAAAACAAGAACAGGTAGCTGTAGATCTGATGCTCTGATACCATGTAGAAGTTGAGCAAATACAACTTCATAGGAGCCCAGTGACCTCTGAAAGCGAAGAATACCTGTTACAGGGAGAAGCAAAGAGAAACAACAAAGAAATGCTCAAAGATGTGGAGCTCTGTATTATCCAAAAATGTGTAAAAGAATAATAATACAAAAGAAAATATTTCAACCACATACAGGTGAAAAAACCCTAAAAAGGAAAACCCTAGGCTTGCACAATAATAATTAATAAAATAATTAATTATTATGCACCTAATGTTAGCTTTAGCATAAAAGAGATAAAAGGGAACTTTAATTAATTAAACAAATATTGTTTAATTAATCAAGTAAATAACCAATTACTCTAACAAGTTAGATTGATCTCCATTTTTGATGACTACTGCCTCCTTAATGAACCTAACACAATGGCTTTAATGGTAATGCAACAAACCAATATCCCTGAAACAAAACCATTGTCTCTTTGTTGCACTCTTGAAACCCTAGATCCCAGAGCATAATGATTTGAAACACTACCCAATGGCTAGATTGCAAGGATTTTGAATCTGAAAACTTCTATTGCATAATGCTACCTCTATAATACATAAAACAAAGCTCTATAGGTAGCATTTCAAACTGAAAATGCATATCAAACACAAAAGAAAACCCTAACCCATGGGAATAAGGGAAAGATCCTTCAAATGGATGAAGAAGACATTGATATGCAAGAACATGAAGAAATAACACTCCCTTATTTGCCTTCTGCAACTCAAAAATGAAATAAAGCAACCCTAGGAAGATGGAAAAACATAGAAAAGAGGCAAAGGAAACAACCAACCGTGCAAATGAAAATTGAAAATGCTCAGAAACATTTCCATAAAGCTTCCCCATGATCTTAGCTGAATGAAACTTAGATAACTGCCTAGAAACACTGCAACCTTCCTCTCCAAAGCAACAAACAACATAGAAGGCGTCCATCTTGGAATGGTAAAAGCAACAAGTAAGGGTTTTCCTCTCAAAATAAAAACTTTCCTCATGAGCTCGTGTTGTTTTAGTCCTTTTTCCAAAAAAAAAATCCCACACAAGTTTCCCTCCTTTGTTGCAAAAATAAAAAAAATTAACTTTATCACTTCCTCAACTTCACGTGGATTTGATGAAAGAGGCCATTAAAGGATAAAAATGCATTTTCATAATGCTTTACCATAAAATATCATTTATTTGCCAAATATTTTTTTATATAATACAAAAAATTAATATATAAATATAATACAAAATATAATTAATATATTATATATATTTAATATGATAGTAATACATATTAAATTATATATAATATAATTATATTTATTATTATATTTAATAGTATATATAGGTTATATTATTATTATATACTTTTTTTTTTGGTCGGTAAATTGCTGCTTGTGTGGCAACACCGATAAAGTGAACAAAATAAACATATGGACTGCTTTAGACCCAAATTTGGGGAGCACATAAAGCTTGCTTTAGACCCACGAGTGGGGAGCACAAAGGGGCAACACCTAACCAAATTTACCCTTACCTACAGACTGATTAGCTTCCCTCCTTTTCTTTGGTGTGGGATCGAAGGTGCATAATGAATTTCACTTCATTCTTCTTTCTTTTTCTTTGCACCTTTGTCTAGTTTTCTTTAGACAAACCACCACCCATGTCCTCTATTTTAGCTTTGATTATTTGGTTCCCCCTGGAGACATTATTTTTGAATTTCCATCCTTGGCACTGTGATGACCAACATGAGGAGAAACTGTCGAGGCTTCCAAATCAACTTGTTTCCCATTTTGGGCCCAATTTCTTTTCTTTGAGGTAGTGGTGCGGGTTTTGCGAGGTGAAGGAGCATCAACAAAAAAATTCACTGCGACAGAGGATATACCTGGAGTGGAATGGGAATCGCTTGGTGGAGCCATGCCCCAGGCAGTGTCAACAACTTTGGGTGGCTCTACAACCTCACCATCTAAACCATCCTTTTCCACTGAGTAGTGCTGGGGGGTGGCATCTTTCCACCAAGTATCTTGGTTTCCATACCGATGTTTTGAGCAGCGTGCAACCATATGACCAGTGTTGAAACATCGATGACAACGGAAAGGTAGTCCTTCATAATCGAGCACTTGATTCCATTCCAACCTCGCCATTTTCAGAAGGATATTCGTAGGGAGATCTTTGGTTGCATTTATCTCCACTAATATGCGAGTGTAGGTAGTGTGCAAAAAATTTGAGGAGCCATCATCCACTGCCAAAAACTTCCCCAACAAACTGCCAATGGCTTCAAAGCATGAGTCACACCAAAACTGTAGAGGCAGATTCGACATCCTTACCCAGATTGGAATCAAGTCAAAGGATTTTGTGAGAGGGTTGAAGGAAGAGTACCAGGGTTTCAAAATTAATAAATGCTACTCCTTCCAACACCATTAGTATTCATATAGAACGGTATTGCGATCCTTCACATTATCGAAAACCACCATGAAGAACCCCCTTGCACTAGGTTTCCAAAATTTTGCGATCCAATCATGCAGCTCCGCAAGGCTTGGCCAAAACCCTCGAAATCTACGAACCAACCCCTGACCTACAAAATAAGATATATTTTCAGCCACTTCTTCAATAATCTCTCCGACGAAGGAAACCATTGGGATAGTGGTTGCACAATGGAGAGCCCTAGGAGCCTTCCGATCACCACAATCAGTCACCTCCACCCCCGATCTCCCCTCCCAACCATTGCTCATCCCCCATTTCTTCTATGGAGAAGACGACCGAGCAAAGCTATCATCAATCTGTCCTTGAAACCTTGGTGAAGACGTAGGCCAACCTTTAGGGTTCGATGTCGGTTGGTTCTGCTCCTTCTCCTACCCATGGTTCATCTTTTCCCGTCCTTCCACCACCATCGAATATGAGCGGCTATGGAGTGCAACAATATATTATATTCTATAATAAAAATAATTAAATATAAATATAAATATAAAATAATAATAATTAGTAATTAGTAATCAATAATCAATGATCAATGATCAATGATCAATAATCAATAATCAATAATCAATACTCAATAATTAATGTATTCTTATATAGAACAAATTAAATTAATATATAAAAAATCTAATAGTTTAATTGATCTTTGGAGAGATTAGAAAAAAGAAAGAGAGATAGAGGGGGAGACAATTATATATAGAGAGATGAATATATACTAACACTTACACCTAAAGGAGGTTCAAGGATTGCATCGATATAAAACTATATGTATGTTAATATGTTAGAAAGTATGTGTTGAAGTTAGGGCTCCCTAACATGCTTCCTCTCTGACCCCATCATGGTGTACTATGGGAATAAAACTATTGATTCTTGATTCCTTAAATGATCTATTCAAATGGATTGAAATAATTGATAATATATATGTATTATATGTACCATAACTCTTATTGAATCATTGGTAGAATTATATGTTATTTGACATGATTGCAAGACTGAATTATTTATGAGACAAATTATTTAGTCATTTTTATTTGTGTGACTAAATAAATGACTAATTATTTACTCGATGATCAAATTAGTCATTTATAGTTGTGTTGCATAAAATGACTAGAATTTAGTCATTTTTAGTTGTCATGACTAATTTTTTTAGTCATGCAGTCATTTATTTGTCAAATTCTACTAGTGTTCTATTTGTTGGGGTTTCAAGGATCAAAGATTGGGGATACCTCATGATCCATACTATTATCAAGGATAAAGGATTATGAGTACTTCATACCCAATTCCACATTAGGAGTATTCTCGTATCTCTGACTTCAAAAAAATATAAAGAAGAAAATGTTGGAAATTAAGGATTTGAGATACCAAGAAAAAGGTATTTGGGTAAAGGGATGGCTAAAACCCTGGTGCTGAGAGGTAACTTAGTGTAAAGGATTGGGAAGTTAGGGTTTGGAGGAGAAGCATGTTGGTAAGATAAAGTCAAAAACTCTGACAAAGGCAAAGCAAAGGGTGGGGAACACGAGAAACATTTGTTAGGACGGTAAAATATGATATCTTGATAGAAATAAAGAAAATGATGAAGTTGGACAAAGATGCTTATTAGGAAGGGAAACTCTAAAACTTTGACAAAGCATAATCCTTAGAACTTTGAATGTAAAACACCCCATACTTAGAATTTCTTAGGATCCTTGTAACTTCCAACACATGATAGGTACACGGAAGATGAAAAAAGACAACACTCAGAAAAAATTGATACCTATACAAAGATTTCTTAGACCAATTACATGTAATAGGTAAAATGAGGCCTAAGATCACAAAGAAGAAAGACATAGGCAATGGTAATTTTGAGGCTTGCAAATTTGAACTCCAACAAACCTATTTACTATCAACATATTGGTGTCTATTAATCTTGAAATCCCACAAAAGAAATTGACTAAAATAAACACCCTTAAGATAGACTCCCCCTTAACTATTTGTTTTTATAAGATTTCTACTTACAAAATTAGCTTAGAAGTCATTTACAAAGAACCCTAACACTTTAGGGATACATTGCCAAAGGAAAGTAACCTTTAAATTTGATGAAGAAGCTCCCTTGAAAGTTGTAGGTGAGAGTCAACAATTGTCAAGACCGCCTTATTAACTATCAAATAGAGTCAAGGCCACATAGTGGCCTACCACTTCGTGATTTAAGGCTAAAGCAAATGATTTTGAGATCTAGTTTTCTATCACATATCAATATAAATATCTAAAATCCACATGTGAAAGTGGTTCATTCAATGCAATGCATTTTTCTATCTTTTTCCAACAACACAATTCCCACCCTCCCCCAAAAGTTAAAAACAAGCTGATAAAAGCATAAAAATATCCCTACCCAAAGAAAGAATAACAATTTAATAAACACAAATATTTAATTTCATATAAACTAAGACCAAAAAAGGAGAATTCTTTTCGGAAATTTGTAGCTTTTTCTTGGAAGTGACACCTCAACGACTACCTAGTTAAAGCTCGCTCTCTAAGACTAAAGAGTGGCAGTACTACACAAAACTTAAAATTGGTGTAATAAACACAGAGCGGAGGGAGCAGTGAGGTAATTAGAAGGCAGCGAAGATGGAGATGTCGTATCAGCGCTTCCCGACCGTGAAAATCCGAGAGGTGAAAGACGATTACTTGAAATTTGAGTTGCGGAACACAGACGTGAGTATCGCGAATGCCCTGCGACGGGTGATGATTGCGGAGGTGCCGACGATTGCCATAGACCTGGTGGAAATCGAGAACAACTCGTCGGTGCTCAACGACGAGTTCATCGCGCACAGGCTGGGCCTCATCCCGCTCACCTCCAAGCGCGCAATCGAGATGAGCTTCGCGCGCGACTGCGACCAGTGTGATGGCGATGCGCAGTGCCACAACTGCTCCGTTGAATTTAACCTCCACGCCAAATGCGACGGCGACCAGACTCTTGATGTCACCAGTTTCGACCTCGTGTCCTCTGTCATGTCCTCTGATCTCGACGAAAATGCCGTCGTTCCCGTTGATGTCGCCACCCGTTCCAGCGACTACGACCTCACCGAACAGAGGTATGCAGAACGTTCTAGGTTTTTATTTTTATTTCATTTCAGCGTAAGGGATAGACTTTATTTTTGGGGGTTAGTCTTTTCTACTGTATTTCTGCTCTGTAATGCGTGTGGGATAAGTGCGGCTAAGTGCTAATTGCTGGGCAGGGGCATAATCATAGTTAAACTTCGACGCGGTCAGGAGTTGAAGCTTCGTGCCATAGCCAGGAAGGGTATCGGCAAGGACCATGCCAAATGGTCGCCGGCTGCAACGGTCACTTTCATGTACGAGCCTGATATTCATATCAATGAGAATTTGATGGAAAGCCTAACCCTTGAGGAGAAGCAAGAGTGGGTTGATAGCAGTCCTACAAAGGTTTTTAAAGTTGACGAAGACACCCGTCAGGTTTGTTACTTCGCCTGCTTGTTATCACTTTTGGCTTTGAAAGTAGGCACATAAGAGGCAGTTTTCAGGGCTTTATTGATCCGGAGACAGGTAGGATATTCATTACTTTGCTAAGAGGAAACGGATGTTCAATGAAAAGAACCCATCTGAACACCTCAACAAGTACTTTAGACCACTCAACCATGGATGTCACACATATACAGTACCTTGCAAATAAAGAAAACATAGAGATCTTCACACATATATGTGGAAATAAATGATTGGAAACACAATCAATTGCAATACACAAGATTATAGCTGGGGAAACCCTCAAACGGGAAGAAAACTTCAGTACTAGTAAACAACACTCCTCATGCCATCCAAAAATAGTTATTACAAGTGTTTATTTTGCCTCTTGGGCCTTTACAAAACCCTACTTCACTTTTCAAGCCTCCACACACCTGTACACTGCCTTGGAACTTGTTAAAAAATTGCAACAACTGTAGTTAGATGGACTGCAACCATTGTAGGACATGGGAAAATGGATTGCAACTGTTGTAGGACATGGGAAAATGTACTAAAACCTCTATGTTTCCATCAAGAGGTGGACTAATACCACCATAGATGACTGCCCGCCTCACTCCACTCGCGGTGAAGCAATAAAATGAACTTCCGTGAATGACCTATACAGGGAAACTGGATAACCAAGTGTTTATTTTGCCTTTTGGGCTATTACAAAACCTTACTACACTTTTCAAGAGTCCACACACCTGTCCACGGCCTTGGCACTTGTTCAAAGACAGCAACAACTGTAGTGAGATGGACTGCAAACATTGTAGGATATGGGAAAATGGACTACAACCACTATATTCCCATCAAGAGATGGACTAATACCACCATAGGTGATTGCCCACCCTACTTCACTCATGGTGAAGCAATAAAATGAACTTTCTAGAGTTTCCCATACAAGGAAACTAGACAACCAATTGCCAAAAATGCTTCAAATTTCAAATACCAAAATACTTGATGTTTGCATTAGAATGAGTTTGTCGGTTGCGCCAATAAGAGTGAATTGGTTCTTGATGAATTCAAATACATGAATGACTATTTTCAGTGGTGTTTTACACATTTGTAGGGGCGAATATGCATTTGCCACTTGTGCAAAGCAGCAAACTTGCCAAACTTGATTTTCCATGTCATTTTGAGGTTTGCAACTTTGATAGAAAACTTTTTGAAGATGTCCTACACCATCCTTGATCATCCTCAATTATTGCCACAACCCTTTTTCTCTAGTTTGATGACAAAGTTCCCCATTGTTTCTCACTAACATTCCAATGAGCTTAAATGCCATGACCTCAATGGTCTAGCTACTTAAGCCCGTTTTTTCAGATCATTTGTTAATAAATTTAGTATCTCGATATTGTAAGAATGCTTTGGAGTTTTTATCGATTCCATTTACCTTGCCATATTTGTCATACTATTCTCATCTTGATGATGGATCATGTAGGTTGAACAAAAATGTAGGTGGTTTCAAATATCTAGTTTACATCGCATTTCTTGGAACCTTATTATGAAAGCCTTAAAATATTAATCATCAAGATTTCTTTTAAACTATTTTTCTGAGGTCAAATAGCCTTGTTCCCCATGATTAAAGATGAAGATTCCCTTTTATAATTTCATAGGTACTTTAATTTTATGTTCCTTTTCCTCAAGTTTAAACGAATCGATGTTAAATTGCTCAAGACATAGCTGTAAATGTTTACCATTACGCTTGAGAACCCTTTCTTTCTTTCTCTCTCTCTAATAAGGCATTAGTGGAAAAATTGGTTAGGAGGTTTGTAATAAACATGCCCTCTACTTGGTTTGATATTCTCTAAGAGAAGTATTTATTGGGTTTAGACTCTAGTTGCATTTTATCCCATGGTAATCTCCCTAGAGAATTGGTTATCTAGGAAAGTATGAAGATGGCAAAAGGCCTTATTTTTAGACATGGCTTTTGGAATATTTACAAAGGGAGAAATATTGATTTTTGGGATGATTGGTGATTGTTGGAACATTCGCTTTCTTAAATTTAGGCTTGCTAAGTTATTCAAGTCTATCTTAGTGGTTGTTGGGGCTCTAAAGTTAAAGACTATTGGGTTGAGAAGGAGGAGACTTGGATTCTCTAGAACATGGAAAGCCCTTTTGCCCATTGTTGGTGTTGATAAGGATTCTTCCCTGCACGTAGCCCTACTTTAGAATTTCAAGCCTAGTTGGAATCTTAAGAAGGATAGTTTGGGGTGAAACCAAGTGGGAAATGAACCTTACATAGTTAAGATTGGGTATGACAAATTGGTCGACTCCATTGATGGCTCTTAATTCTTTTCCATCACAAAGTATCTAATCCTCTACAACTTTGCCTATATTCAAGGTCTTTCCTTGGTTGGTTTGTCATGGTCATATACTTGGGAGCATCTTAAAGGGAAGGGCTCCATGGTCCTAGTGAGTGCACACTTTGTTTCTTCTAGGTTGAAGAGGTCAACCACATCCCATTGCCTATTGCATTTTGGCTTTGCTAAAGGGTTTGTTTTATTTATAGCTTCAACTTTAAGTGGCTTTTTGGATAGAGTTTTAAGGAGTATTTTGATTCATGGCACTATCTTTTCTTCTTTGAGATCCTTCAAGATTTGTGAGACCTTCCATCTAGGATATTTATATTGAAGGTTTGGCATGACATAAATAATAGAATATTTAATGAGAAACTCAAATGTTGGGACTATGTTTGGAAAGAAATTGCGCTAACTTACATTTGAAGTGTTGCTTTTCATAATAAGGCTAAGAACAAGGAATGTAACACATCTATGCTGTTTATCCTCATAAATTGGCTAGAGATCAAGAGGGACTTTAATGTGAGAGCCTTAAAGGCAAGGAAAGTGAAGGAATTTGGAGCTTAGTGTCCTTATGGTTATGATTGGATTGAGCTTAACTTTGGTGGGGCCTCAAAACATAATTTTGGGGCTATAGGAGTAGGGATAATCTTAAGAGATCATATGGGCAATTTAGTGGATTTTGGTACTTTGAACATTGGCTTTAGTTCCAATTATGTTATTGAGGTGAAGGTTTGATTTTGGATTATAAACTTGACTTGGATCTTCAAATAAAAAATTTGCATGTTGAAGGGGTTTTGAAGATCGTATTTAAAGGTGTTGAGAAATGTAATGTTTTAAATTGGTGATTGCGAGACCTTCTAGAGGAGGCTAAGTTCCTTGCTGGGCGATCAAAGATTGCCACTTTTTCCATAAAGAAGGCAAGGCAATAAAGCAGCAGATTTGTTGGTAAACTTAAGTTTTTTGATTGGCTTCCACTAGTCATGTTGAGAAACATTCTACGAGGGCAGTAGGGCATGGAGTCTCATGTCGTGAGTGGGTACATAAAACCCAAAACACAATCGACATATTTAAAAAAAAATAAAAATAAAAATTATAAAATTAAAACTATAACCGACATAATTAAAAATAGAAACTAAAGATATAAATATAAAACAAAACAAATATATATTTTTATTTTACTTTGTCAACGACTAAAAAAAATGTATATTACAAATTAGTTAATTTTTATTTAGCAGAAAAGTTATTATTTATTTTAAATATAAAGACGTAAATTATTTAAAATATATATTAATGCTTACAAATGAGACTATTAAAAAATAACATATAAGTATATAATATTGAGTACACTTTTCAAAGTAAAAACAAAACAAAATAATTATTGAAATAATGAAGGGCGACTTTTTTAAAGTAAAATTAAATCTTCCATTCAAAATTAAAATAACTCTTCAAATAAAAATAAAGCAAATAATTTAGATAAAATATAACAATTCTTAGCTAAAAATTAAAATTTATTTGTCTATGTATGTATGAATGTAGTAAATAAGATATTTCTAAAGTAAAATAAAATAACTTGAGTAAATAAAATATATCAAAATGATATTTCTTAGCCGTTTTTAGATAGATGTATTTAAGATATCTATACTAGTTCATAGGAAACAATAACAGCATATTGGATTTTGGTCCTTTTGCGGTTTTGTATAAAATCCTTATGGAAGATAGAAAAGGCTGCCATGATGATAGGGGTCCTTGATTTTTCCTTCCTGCTTTCTTTCGTGGGCTTGTCTTTTCTTGTCCTTGAGAAGTTTCTTTTGCTGCTTCATGTTGTTTGGTAGTTTCACCTTTTTTTCTAGGCTTGGGTTCCATGTTTTGTGGGGATGGTCTTTTCTCTTTGTAGGGGTCCACATTTGGAAGGTTTCATCTTTATTTTTCAGTCTTTATCCTTTCCCCTAATCCATAATGTTTTGCTTTTATTCTTTTTGCCTATTGCACTTTTTAGAAACAAATTTGTGCCTTTTTCCAGCATGGAATATCTTCGTTTGGCCTTATCTTGTCTATTCTTCTTACTATCATTTGGGATGGGTTCTTTCCTTTCTATGGGGAATGCCTTATCCCTTTCTCATGTGTGCCCTCTTAGCTTTTCCATTCTCTTTGTTAGTCTCTTCTCGTGATGGTTTGATGCTATGCATGGATTGCACTTTTGCCCTTCCTTGTGCTCATTCTAGAGAAGTGCACCATCTATAGAGGTGTCAATTATGGCGTTTCTTTCTATTGTCTTGTTAGATGATGGTGGAGGTGATTGCTTGGTCTTGAGGGGTTCTTCAAACCATGGTGTTGGCACTTGTAGTCTATGTGGATTTATGTTGCTTTCCTAGTCAAATGTAGTAGGTTCCTCTCTAGTGTAAAACACTCTTGATGCAGAAAGTGATTGCCATGAGGCAAAAGGGAGGAGGAAAGTAGATCAGTCTATACATGTTCTCGTCAAATGTCCACATTCAAGTTAACATGACTTGAGATGAGAGGATGATGGTTCCCACAAACAAAAACTAAATTTTAATTAAGTCGAATGAATTTTCCAAAATGCTAATCCCATCCTCGAGGAAAGAGCTTGTGTTATTCACATTTTAAGTGAGATGAACATCAATTTGAAAAAACTAGATAATAATATTCACAACCATTTGGTTTCAGCTACGGAGTAGTTTTAGGTTAACTACAAACACTTTGTTATATGAAAAGCATCCGCTTCAACTTAGTCAAAAGGCAATTGCAAGAAAAAGGAATCTAGATGACCATACAAATTCCTTGAGGTCCATTAATACCAATGTTGCTGATCTTTCAACTGTCTTGAGCAAAAACATGCTATGGCTATTGACCTCAATAGCCTAAAGTGGCTAGTGCACCATTAGATATGCTACTAGTGTCAAGATGGGACTAATGTTACAAATAAAACTTTGATAAAACTTAGAAATGATGTAGACTGAGTTAGTTGTATCTATTCCATTCTTGCACTAATTGGTTCTTGTTTGTTGTAAGCAAGTTGACCCTATTGTTTTGGTTTTTGTTTTTGGCACACACTCATTTGTTTGATCCATGCTTCCACAAATAGATTCCTTAGGTTCCCTTCAGGCGTTGTATTCTTTGAGCCTCAAATCTTCCTTACGATTTGCAAGGTTCCCTTCTTTAAGTTCTAGATCATTTCTACGATCCATGCAACACAATGTTTGAGCCACATATGTGATGGTGTCAAGGAAGCCTTTCTTCAGCTTTTGATGCCTTGGTGTTGTTCACAACTCCTTTTGGTGATTTGGGCTAAGCCCTTAGCTTGCCCCTTTAGAAAGCATTCAACATCAAAGTTCATAAGTCTGAAAGCTTTCCTAGCTTTCTTTCTTGTGAGCTACCTGCCCCATGGGCATTTGTCATGTCCCCTTCTTCTAGTGGACATTGACATTATTATTGTTTAACAAAAGTGTTTCTTAGAACTAAGTTAATAATTTTTTTTAATAATAAATAAATAAAGTGTATATTATAATACACACACACACACACATCTACACACACAAACACACACACACACACACACGTGTGTGTGTGTATTATAATATATACTTTATTTATTTATTTATTATAATTTTGTCATTAAGTTAATTTTAAGAAACACTTTTGTTAAACAATAATAATGCCAATGTCTGCTAGAAGAAGGGGACATGACAAGGGTACATGGAGCAGAAAGCTCACAAGAAGGAAAGGTAAGAAATCTTTCAGACTTAATGAGCGCAAGCTAAGGGCTTAGTCAAAATCACCAAAAAGGAGTTGTGAACAACATCAAGGCACCAAAAGCTGAAGAAAAGCTTTATTGATACCGTCACAAATGTGGCTTAAACATTGAGTTGCATGGATTGTAGAAATGATCTAGAACTTAAAGAAGGGAACCTTGTAGATCATAAGGAAGATTTGAGGCTCAAAGAATACGACACCTAAAGGGAACCCAAATAATCTATTTGTAGAAGCATGGATCACACAAATATGAGTGTGCAAAAAACAAAACCCAAAACAATAGGGCTAGCTTGCTTACAAACAAACAAGAACCAACTAACACAAGTGTTGATGAATGATAGCTTCGGTCAGATATAAATGATGATTGCTGAAAAGCAACATCATCATTTATACAAGATCTAGGCTATTCTTCAGAATAATCAAATTAGGAAAATAAGTGAAATTGAATTTATAAGCATTAATAAAATTCGATATATTAAATGATGGCGAAATTCTGTATTTGAATAAAATCGGAATTCTATACATATCCGCCACCTTGGTTTGTGTGTGTTAAGACACTAACTATTTATCATTGAGAGTGAAGGGACCCGCGTGCTCAAAGAGACACGTCTCTTGAGCGGACGGGTCTCCACTTGTGGAGACACGTCCTCTCTTGAGACATGCCTCTTAGAGGTGGGTCTCCATCATACTTATGGTGGCTTCCCCATTGATATGCAAACATCGAAATCAATTAATGTTCTGCAATCAGTACATTCGCCATTTAGAGAAGAAATCTGGAAATCGTATTTTGACTTAGAATTTTCTAAACACAGAATTTCAGACCTTAGTTTATTCTTAGATTTTAGGATCCTATTTGCGAAAGATTTGATTACATTTACATGGTATTAGAGCCACGTTGTGTGAATCCAAATCAAATCTAAAATCAGTTTGCTCTAGAAAAATTCGTATTTTTCAAAATCGAATTCACATCACATTCTTCATAATGTCAAGTGTGATCAGATTTGAAGATCGTCTTGCAGGAGTAGACAATTTCACATCATGGAAATTTAGAATCATGATGATCCCTAAAGAGAATAAGCTAGACTCACTTGTGAGAGAAAATAAGAAGGAACCAGAGGTTGAACCTGAGAAAACTCAATGGATTGAAAACAATGAAAAGGCCATGAAAATCCTAGTAGATGCAATTAGGGATCATATAGTGCCCATCCTAGCAAAACATGAAACTACATACCATATGTACAAATCTCTTGAGAGTACTTATGAGATCAACAACACCTGCAGGACTCTAGCATTAAAAAGGCAAATCGACAATGCTCAAATAATCAAAGGAGAGTCCATTAATGCATACTTCATGAGGATTATTGAACTTAGGGATCAATTATCCACAATTGGATATCAGATTGACAACAAAGAGTTAACCCTAATTGCACTAGGAGGCCTACCAAACTCATGGGAGTCATTTATTCAAGGAGTAAGTGCGAGATCTAAACTCCCTAAGTTTGACAGGCGAAGAACTGACTGCCTTCAAGAAGAAACAAGACTTTCCACAAAAGAGAATAAACAGAAACACATAGATGAAGACATTCATGTTCTCCACACAACATCTAATAAGAGGAGTAAGAAAAACTCCTACAAGAAAGGATCTTTTAAAAGAAGAGAAATTCCAATGGAAAGGAATCTTATAAGAAGAAAGATATCTCTCAGGTACAATGCTTTAGATGTGATCAGTATGGTCACTATGCAATGAAGTGCCCTGATAGAACTAAACAACAAGCATCCTTTGCCAAAGTAGGAAAGTCAAAACCAGATCATGAATCTGAGAACTTTGTGTTCTATACAGCCCTTTCTAGTCAAGTATCTGACAACACTCAAAATTGGGTGATTGATAGTGGTTCATCCAGACACATCACAGGGTTCAGAGAACACTTGGACTCCATGATTGAAAAGTCTGATGAAGAAGTAACCATCGGGGATGATTCTGCATACCCTGTAAAAGGGGTTGGAACGTGTTCCATCAAGTTGAAATCTAGGATTTCTGTGCAACTCACTAGAGTCTTATTTGTACTTGGAATAAAGAGAAATCTTATATCCATCTCTGCCCTTGAAGACAATGGTTACAGAGTTACATTTATGGATGGGAAAGTTCTAGTATGGCCTAAGAACTCAACTATCAAGAAAGCCCATACCATAGGCATAAGACAAGGGTACCTTTACAAACTATGCACTGAGGTTAAACAAGCCCTTACCCTTGAAACTGTTGATACAAATGAAATCTGGCATAGAAGATTAGGACACCTCCATTTCCATGCCCTACCTTCTATGAAAAAACTTGTTACAGGCCTACCCAAGCTAAAACCATCTCATGAGGGAATTTGTAAAGGTTGTGCCCTAGGAAAGAATTCTAAGGGATCCTTTCAGAATAGCTTGAGTAAAACCCTTAATGTGTTAGAACCGGTTCACTCTGACCTATGTGGACCCATGTCTGTACCTTCTAAAGCAGGATTTCTATACTATGTCATATTTGTAGATGACTTCTCTAGGAAAACCTGGATCTATTTCCTTAAGTGTAAAGAGTCAATAGAAATCCTCAAAAGGTTCAAAGAGTTTAAAGCCCTCATTGAAAACTTCTCCGGAAAGAAAATAAAAACCTTAAGGACAGACAATGGGAAAGAATATACCTCTGAGATTTTTAAAGAATTCTGCATGAGTGCTGGAATTAAGAGGGAGTTCACAGTTGCCTACAACCCTCAATAGAATGGGGTTGTTGAGAGAAAAAATAGAACCATTGTAGAAGCTGCTAAGGCAATGTTGTTGGACCAAAACATTGAAACTTCTTTCTGGGCAGAAGCCTCTAGGATTGCTGTCTATATCCAAAATAGATGTCCTCATTCTCATCTTGATAACAAAACTCCCGAAGAAGCCTTTACCGGCATAAAACCTGACATTAGTCATTTTAGGATTTTTGGCTGTCCTGTCTATATTCATGTACCCAAAGAGAAGAGATTCAAACTAGAACCTTCTAGAAAGAAGGGAGTATTTGTGGGTTATAGTGAAACCTCCAAAGCATACAAAATATTCATACTCGGGCAGAAACAAATTGAGTTGAGCAGAGATGTCATCTTTGAAGAAGACATTGCATTCAAGAGGGTAAGAAGTTCTAGTGAGACAGAAACCTATTCCCCTAGAGTACCTGAAATGGAACCTGCTCCTGAGATTCAGAGGGAGCATCCTGAGGAAATGCCACATGGACTTCCTGCCACTTCAAATGAGGATACAAATGACGTCGGTAGAAAGAGACCACTTTGGGCCAGGAAGATGATCAAAGAAGCAGAGGATCATGCAGCACCTAAAGGAACGTTCAGGGAGAGTAAAAGACCCAAACAGTTCTCTAGCTATGTTGCTTTAATGAACAACATCATAAACTCTGAACCTGCCAGTGTTATAGAAGCCTTCAAACATCAAGCTTGGAAGGATGCAATGACGGAGGAATATCAGTCCATCCTAAAGAATGATGTATGGGATATAGTGCTTAGACCAAAAGAGAAATCTGTTGTCTCTTCTAATGGCTCTTCAAAATCAAGCATGGTGCTGATGGCAGTATAGAAAAACATAAAGCATGTTTTGTGGCTAGAGGTTTTTCTCAAAAGGAAGGCATTGATTATGAAGAAACATTTGCACCTGTTGCCCGTTACACATCAGTGAGAGCAATATTAGCCATTGCAACAGCTAAAGGCTGGAAGATCCATCAAATGGATGTGAAAAGTGCCTTCCTAAATGGAACCATTGAAGAGGAAGTCTATCTGGAACAACCTGAAGGTTTTGTGATACATAAATCTAACTCACATGTGTGCAGGCTGAAGAAAGCTCTCTATGGACTTAAACAGGCTCCTAGGGTCTGGTATGAAAGAATTGACAACTATCTCTTGGGATTAGGATTTTCCAAAAATGATGCTTACTCCAATCTCTACTTCAAAGTCTCTCAAAGGAGATATGCTTATAATTATTTTATATGTTGATGACCTGCTGATAACAGGAGAAGATCACCTCATTGCTCAAGGGAAACAGGATCTAATTTTTGAATTTGACATAAAAGACTTGGGTATTCTACACTACTTCCTCGGTTTGGAAGTATGGCAGAAATTAGAAGGCATTATACTAAACCAAGGGAAGTATACTATTGACATTCTGAAAAGATTTGGAATGTTGGACTGTAGACCGATGTCTACACCTATGGAAACCAACATTCACAAATTGAAAGAAGCAGCAGCAGAATCCAAATGTGCAGATCCAACCCTTTACAGACAGATGATTGGATCCTTGATGTATCTGGTTAACACTAGACTTGATATTTGCTATGCAGTAAATGTTCTCAGCCAGTTCATGTGTGAACCAAAGGAAATTCACTTAATGGCTGTAAAACATATTTTGAGATATCTTCAAGGCACTATTGGATATGGTCTTCTTTACAAGAATGATCAACTAGATCTACATGGGTACTCTGATTCAAATTGGGCTGGAAGTGTAACCGATCGGAAAAGCACATCAGGATGTTGCTTCAGTTTAGGATCGGCTATGATCTCTTGGATTTGCAGAAAACAATCTTTAGTTGCACAGAGCTCAACGAAAGCTGAATACATTGCAGCCTCAATGGGAGCAAGAGAAGCAGTGTGGCTTCGTAAATTGCTTGTGGGACTCTTTGGTGAGCCCTTGAATCCTACAATTATTCATTGTGATAATCAGAGTTGCATAAAACTCTTTGTGAATCCTGTCTTTCATGATAGATCTAAGCACATTGAGATCCCCTATCATTATGTAAGAGATATGGTGGAAAGGAAAGTGATCCAGTTGGAGTATATTAGTACAAATGATCAAACTGCAAACATTCTCACCAAGCCTCTCTCCCGGATCAAGGTAGAGCACTTCAGGAAGAAACTTGGTATGGTTGAAATGTAATTTGCTATTTATGTTTGAAATACAAATTGTTTATAATTGTACTAATATATAAAGATGTTTAATGTGTAAACTCTTTTGTCATGTGTGTGACTCCATGACTTTATGGGCCTACTCCCCCTGTGTACATTATCGAAAGGTGACGATCTTTCTAATAATGAACACTTGTATTTGACATTGTAAAGTGATGACTCTACAATGATAAACTATCATGATAGATATCATGTGACTTGATATCTGTGGACATGTCATGATAGTATCTCTTGGACACCTTGATGGATATCATGAGACTTGATATTTGAAGATCATTGTGATCCTTAAGAGATAATCATGGTGGATATTTATATCTGTGGATATGCCATGAATTATGGTAGACATCATATGACTTGATGTCAGTGCACATACCATAATGAAGATGTGTATGAAGAATGTCATGTGACTTGACAATATTGAGAAAAGCATACCATGTCTTCGATATCACGTGTGAAGGCGATATCTTCACTTATTTGATTTGAAATATCTTCCCTAGCTAAGAGGGAGTGTTGATGAATGATAGCTTCGGTCAAATATAAATGATGATTGCTGAAAAGCAACATCATCATTTATACAAGATCTAGGCTATTCTTCAGAATAATCAAATTAGGAAAATAAGTGAAATCGAATTTATAAGCATTGATAAAATTCGATATATTAAATGATGTCGAAATTTTGTATTTGAATAAAATCGGAATTCTATACATATCCGCCACCTTGGTTTGTGTGTGTTAAGACACTAACTATTTATCATTGAGAGTGAAGGGACCTGCATGCTCAAAGAGACACGTCTCTTGAGCGGACGGGTCTCCACTTGTGGAGACACATCCTCTCTTGAGACATGCCTCTTAGAGGCGGGTCTCCATCATACTTATAGTGGCTTCCCCATTGATGTGCAAACATCGAAATCAATTAATGTTCTGCAATCAGTACATTCGCCATTTAGAGAAGAAATCTGGAAATCGTATTTTGACTTTGAATTTTCTAAACATAGAATTTTAGACCTTAGTTTATTCTTAGATTTTAGGATCCTATTTGTGAAAGATTTGATTACATTTACAACAAGAATGGAGTAGATACAACTTAATCGATATCTTTTTTAAGTTACACATACACGCGCGCGTGCTCGCGCGCAAACACACACACACATATATATATGTTGGAAGAATGAAGAAGGAACCTCTTTTTGTGTTGTCTTTGATGCCAACATTAATTATTGGCAGTTTGTCTAAACCGGTAAACAAATTGAAGACATCTTAATCCGGTATTTTGGTTCGGAATTGCTTGTGTAATAAGATCGTACTTCGAGGTTATAGTATGTTATTCAGGACTACTAAATGCACCTATGCTCAAGATTTCAACGATTTTGGATAAAGAGGCTAAAAGTTACAAGTAACAGAAGTTCCACATACAGGGTTTGGCTTTATATGGGGTAAATGGGTAAGTGTAACCTAGTCCGCGTTCCTCCGGTAATTAGAATTAGTATTTACAATTTTGGGAGATGGTTTACAGATGTTGGTACACTATATATTCCAGATGGCAAGTGATTAGTTGGCTTGTTTTGTGATTAGGTCTAATTCTTGGCCGACCTAATGCTTCATATGTGTTGTGAAGATTAAATATGTATTGAGGATGGTATTGAGATCTATCTTAGGTCCATGCCGACCTAAACTAAGTGTTGCATGGTTGATTTGAGCGCGAAGAAGTATTTGAATCAAGCATGAAGCCAACAAGGTAACTTTGAAATTAAAATAGGGCTACATTTAATCAGGCCGACCTAATTGATGTATGCAGATGTAATTGGATATATATGTAGGACATTTTTGAGTCGTAGGATGAGATGCCATGCAATGAGATGTGCGAAAGATATGATATTGTTGTGAACATGTTAATTTAGATGTATGGGATTAGAATAAAGGCAAAATTGTTGAGCAATTGCTAAACAAAGTAGAGTTTTGTATTTAGAGCTTCAAAGGAACAAAATTCAACACAAGGAAGGTGCACTTTGTATCAGTTCACATTTGGCTATATAACCATTTTTGTTTTGTATCTATTTCTGGCTGTGAGCCTTAAAAGGACAGTGTGTCCTGGCAGTGAGCCCTTGTAATATTTTATAATCGGTTATAATATATTGTGAGCTAATCTTCATCATGGTTTTTTCCCTCTTTGGGTTTTCCATGTAAAAATCCTGGTGTTCATGTGTTATGTGATCTTGTGATTCCTTTCATGCTTTCATTCATAGTTGCAGTTAGATATGTTTTGATTATTGGATGGATTATGATTAAATGGTTTAATAGAATACTGATTCACCCCGTCCCTCCCCCGCCCCCTGTAGTATTTTGGGTGTTCAACAATTGGTATCGAAGCCTAATTCCTTTTGAGAAGCCTAACAACTTGAGGAAGATCGTGGAGCATTTTAGGGTTTACAATGTATTAGTGAAGTGTTTACTAGCTTTTTGGAACTTGAAGCAATTAATGCAAAATTAGTGCAAATCAGAAAGGCATAAAGCGAGTTTCTAAGTCGATTCTAATCACTTTTATGCATTTGGAGAAAAGCATAGTGAATTGAAAGTGAGTTGAAGGCGATTCAAAGCAATTTGGTGTAGAACGTTCAAACCCTAGATTCTGTTGAACGCGTAAAAGGTATTTACAGCTATCTAAGCTTTGTGGGTTTGGAATAAAAGTAATTTTATAAGCATTTGAAGTTGAATTGAAGATTACAATGGCTACACCGATTGTAGTTAACATCACAGAGAGACCTAGAGCTAAGTTTAAGAGATATTTGTGGAAAGTCTTTGAAAACGATGCTAGAGGTGCTTTTTCAAAGATTCCCTCTAGGGTTTTACACATCGAGGACACATGGGTTTACATTCATGGCAAATTGGATGAATACAATCACCAAAAGATTAAGGATCTTTGGTCTAATGAGCTGACTAGAGATGATTTCTTAGTGAAACCAGAATACAACAACCTAGTTCGAAAGAAATTGAATGTTTGGAATTGGTTCCCCAATTATAGCAGTGAATTAGATGCGAAGTATGTAAGGATTGCTTTAAGCAGAATGCATGATAAGTTTATGTGGACAAACATGCCCAGACTAATCTCTAAGGAAGTGATCAAAGTCGTGATTGGATTGTGTGATATCGAACTTGTACCGGTACTAAAGTTTGTGAAAAATGAAGTGGTTATGGAGCTAACTGGTGCAACTTTTGACAGAAGAGCATTGACAACTAAACTGATCATAAACCTTGCTGTAAAGTATGCTTCAATCATGATAGGGCACAAAATCTACTTTACTAACAGGGATAATTTAGTGTCTGCAATTGCAATTTATGTTGCTTATGATATGGTGGTAAATGGGAAGGATTATGACTGATGTGAGTTGCTCGGGCAGCAACTTTTGGAGAATCTAAAACAAACCAGAGAAAAGAAGTATGCTTTCAAATTCGGAACCCTGATTGTGTGCTTATTGTTTTACTTTTTGAGGGAGTTACCCGTAACAAGAGACATTGTGTGGGATAGAAGCAAATCAGTGGGTCATCAAATTTTTGATTATATGCACAATATTGGTGACTACAAGGCTCAAGACAATGCATTGGATAAATTCTTTGCAGTATTTCAAAACAATATGCATGATAGAGAGAGGATTCCTTGGAATCTAGTGGACAAGTATGCAAAGGAAATAACTTTCCTTGTATCTACTAACAAATGCATAATAGAGGTTGTTGAGCCTAGGACAATATGGATTGAGCCTCTTGGTTATGAGGTTTCAGAGAAAGATGTTGAAGGATACATTGAATTGTTGCTAAAGAGTCCTAAGGACCCCTCCTTGCGGAGACATGGTACATATGAAGAAAAATTAACTGAAGTACACTTGGAGACTTCAGCACCTGCAAGGAACAAAAGAGTAACAAAACAAATAAATCAACACTTTGCGTTATATGGACTTTCAAAAGAAGAAGTAGACAGGTTAAGGGAAATTGCAACAAAAAGGGATGCCAAAGCAGTTGGTGAGTCCTTCGGACCACGAAGATCAGGAAGAACAACTTCCACCCCTGCTTTTGCCAATGCAAAAGCCTTTGGTGTTGTAGTTGTTAAAGGAAAGGTGAAGCCCAGTGCTCCGGTATCAGAAGAAGTGTCTGCACCCTTTGAACCCAACACTTGGACCAACAAAAGGAAGAATATACCTTCGGTAGCACCCCTTGCTACCTCTAGAAGGAGGAAGAAACAAAAAGCATTTAGAGAGAGGAATTTGAGTGCTGTTGTAGAAGAAGAAATTGAACTTGGATTGGAGGAAGAAGAACAACTAAAAAGGAAAAGAAGAAGCAGTGTTTCCACAAGTTGTGAAGGTGCCTCACAAGAGGCTAGCACCGAAGCGAAGAAGCCCAAGACTGATATTGTAAACACCTCTTAAGAAGAGGAGATAGAAAATGAAAAGGAGGCTTTCACTGTTCACATCCACAAGAAGCTTGAGAAAAAGGAGAAGAAATCAGAGGAAGGCACTTCAAAGCCTAAAAAGAAGAAGACAAAAACTCCTCCGGTAAGAGTTGGCTCACCAATAAAGTTAGATGCTTTGGTTAATAATATATTAGAGCATGATGGTCTATTAGAAGGAACTACAAAATTGTATGATAAAGTAGATGAGGAAGACAAGAAAACAATAATTGAAGCCATCATACAGTACATCATCATTTTAGATGCGGAATGAATAACATTAGGAAGAAGGTGTGTAGTGTGGTATGGGAAGCCTTAGTGGAAAGAAGGCATGAAGCAGTTGAAGCGGATGACAAGATGAAATTTGATGCACTAGAGGAAATTGGATCCTCTTTATCGGAAAATGACAAAGCTACCTTAATTGAAGTGTATACAAAAGAGTTTAGAGTGAAGCAAAGGGTCACAATACTTATGGGCAGAGAAAAGGATAGTGTAGATAAGTTAAAGCAAGAAACAGTGAACACTGTGAGAGACATAGCAGAGAAATTTGGGATGATAGTTGCTTCATCATCTGGAATAGCTCAAGGAAAGGAGCTTGACAAAGAAAAGGTTACTGATGTAGAGGAAAATCTTCCTCCTAAGACAATTTTTTCCCTGTATTCAAAATGGGTGTAGAAGAAATGGAAGAAGTGGATAATCATACTGCAGAAGAAGCTCCACTATTTACAAAGAATGTGTTGTCCTCACCACCACCAGTAGATGAAACAAATGCTTCTCTAGAGAGCTCTACTCCTCCAAAAGACACATACACCACCACCGGTGCTAATAATGAAAAACAAAATACAAAACAAGAGCATGAAAAGGAAAAAGAAAAGAATGTTGATGATGATGCTAATAAACAGAATGAGGAGACATGAAATGAAAATGAGAACAATCAAAATGGAGAAGAAGGACAAGGAGAAAAAAAAGGAGATGATAATAGAAAAGATGATGAGGAGGATGAAGACAAAGATACCTCTGATAATGAAGACAATTAAGAGTAAGAAGAGAAAGAGAAGAATAAAGAAGAGACCGAGGTTGGAATGAATGAAGAAGAGTCTAAAAAGACTATGGAGCTAACAAAGGCATCCGGAGAATCCTTCGGTAATACTCTTAAGAGTCTTTTGACTGGGCAGATGAGATTTTTGACTATTCCTCCCAGTTAATACAACTCTTGTTGCACCAAGGCTGTATAGATCTGAATAAGACCTCTCCAATTCATAGGTTGGAGCTTGGAGATACTTTTCATGCCTCTAGAAGAAAGGAGATCATTGAGACTCATCAGAAGGGGACTGAATTGATTATTGATGCAATGAAGTCTCTACAGGACGCTTCTCTTGGTGCCATAGTTGACAATTCATTGACACCCGTTGAAAATTTAAAGTTTCTAGTTGATTCTCTCAAAGAGTATGCCTCCGGTCTGAAGGAGCAGACTGAGAAAGAAGTGGAATCAAGATTTGTAGAGAAGAGGTTACTTGAATTGCAGGACTGATGTGCATCTGGACATGGAAAAGTAAAAGAATGTCTAAAAGAAGTGAAGGAGTGTGAAGATAAGGCTAGAACTTTGTTTTTTTATTGCATAAGGTGGTCGAATGCCACTCAAGGCATTAAGGACTTGATGGACTCTGTTGAGTCACAGATAACTAGTGCCTCCAGAACATATGACCCAGTGCATGACAAAGAATATACCTCTTGGACTGCCATTACAGATTTGTAAAACAAGTTTTTCACTCTTCAACGGCAGAAAGAAGACATAATAAGGAGATTCAGATAGCTCGGGGACTTGGTGAAGTCCAAGCACATACTGGTGTCAAGTGCCCTTGCTGATGCAGAAAGGTTTGAAAAGATAAATCCGGATCCAAGTACTCCGAAAAGAGGAGAGGAGAGCTTAGTAGAACTGGAGTCAATGTACAAATCACTTGTTGCAACTAAGAAGATTTGGAATGAAGAAAAATCTGCGTGGCAAGCAATCCTTAAGGATCTTGAAGGTGCCTCCTTCGGGTGAACATATTTCACATGTATATTATTTCATTGTTTCAGTTGTTTTCAATTTTTCCTTGTACATATGATTGGACCAAATTTTTGGGATAACACCCTTAGGGGGAGTCGATACATTTTCATTGTTTTTTTGTACATATACATCAAGTTTAGAGCTCACATGTGTGTTACCGACACACCCTTTGTCCTTGATGTCAAAGGGGGAGAAGAATTGAGAAGAATCAGGTAGAAATTTTGGTGATAGAGAAGTTGAAAAATGATAAGAAATGTTTTAGTTTGATGTATGTTTGAAAGGGGAGTTCATGCAAGTTTTGAAGACAGTCTAATGTTTTAGTTTGATGGATGTTTGAAAGGGGAGCTCATGTAAGTTTTGAAGACAGTCTTTTGATAATGTATGTTTTGAGTTTTGGAGATTCATTTTTGGCACATGTTGCCATCAATGACAAAGGGGGAGATTGTTGGAAGAATGAAGAAGGAACCTCTTTTTGTGTTGTCATTGATGCCAACAGTAATTATTGACAGTTTGTCTAAACTGATAAATAGAATGAAGACATCTTAATCCGGTATTTTGGTCTTGAATTGCTCGTGTAATAAAATCAGCTTATGAGGTTATAGTATGTTATTCAGGACTACTAAATGAACCTATGCTCAAGATTTCAACGATTTTGGATAAACAAGCTAAAAGTTACAAGTAACAGAAGTTTGACATACAAATTTTGGCTTTATACAGTGTAAGTGGGTAAGTGTAACCTGGTCCGCATTCCTCCGGTAATTAGAATCAGTCTTTACAATTTTGGGAGATGGTTTATAGATGTCAGTACACTATATATTCCAGATGTCAAGTGGTTAGGTGAACAGATGGATCGTTGGTGTGTGATCAGTTGGCTTATTTTGGAATTAGGTCTAATTCCTGGCCGACCGAATGCTTGATATGTGTTGAGAAGATTAAATGTATTTCAGATGTTATTGAGATCTATCTTAGGTCCATGCTGACCTAAACTAAGTGTTACATGGTTTATTTGAGCGTGAAGTAGTATTTGAATCAAGTATGAAGCCAACAAGGTAACTTTGAAATTAAAATAGGGCTACATCTAATTAGGCTGACCTAATTGATGTATGCAGATGTAATTGGATATATATGTAGGACATTTTTGAGTTGTAGGATGAGATGACATGCAATGAGATGTGTGAACATGCAAATTTAGATGTATGAGATCAAAATAAAGGCAGAATTGTTGAGCGACTGCTAAACAAAGCAAAGTTTTGTATTTAGAGCTTCAAAGGAATTGAATTCAACACAAGGAAGGTGCACTTTGTATCAGTTCACATTTGGCTCTATAGCGATTTCTGTTTTGTATCTATTTCTGGTTGTGGCCTTAAAAGGATAGTGTGTCTTGGCAGTGAGCCCCTGTAATATCTTATAACTGGTTATAATATATTGTGAGCTAATCCTCACCGTGGTTTTTCCCTTTTTGGGTTTTCCACGTAAAAATCTTGGTGTTTATGTGTTATGTGATTTTGTGATTCCTTTCATGCTTTCATTCATAGTTGCAATTATATATGTTTTGATTATTGGATGGATTATGATTAAATGGTTTAATTGAATACTGATTCACCCCCCTCTCAGTATTTTGGGTGTTCAACAATCTATATATATATGTGTGTGTGTGCACACATGCACACACACACACATATACATACATACATACTTACATACATACATACATACTTATATATGCATATATACATACATACATGCTTATATATGCATATATATGTATATATGTATATGCATATGTATACATATATATACATATTTATATACACATGTATATATATTATACATGTATACATATACACATATTATATGTATATGGGTATATATGCACATATACACACACACATACATATATATATATATATATGTGTGTGTGTGTGTGTGTGTGTGTGTGTGTGTATGTTATATATTTGTATGTATGTATGTACATTCAGAATTTCTAGCAAGAGAAGAATTTTTTTGGAGGTCAAAATTGCGAGAAACATGGGTAAAAGGAGATAGAAATACAATTTTTTATCACAATTTTATAAAAGCTCAAAGATCACATAACCATGTTACAAATATTGAAAAACAAGATTGAACCATTATTAACAGCAAAGAAGAAATTCAGAAAGAGGCTGTACACTTCTTCTAAAATTTATTGCCAAGTACAAATGCATCAAATCTCAAGGAACAAAAAAGGTTTGTAGAACTCATACCGAACACCATGATGGAGGAAGACAATATAATGTTAATAGAACCTTTCTCAAAAGAAGTTAAAGATGTGGTATTCCAAATGAATCTAGACAAGGCACCAAGTTTGGATTGAAACCTTGCACTATTCTATCAAGAATCATAGGATTTGGTAGGGAGATGAAGTATGGAAAGCAGTTAAGGACTCTAGGAAATGGAAGAAAATTTTGAGAGATTTAAATACAACATTCATTGCCTTGATTCCAAAAATTCCAACTCTCAAATTCTTTACAGAGTTTAGGCCAATATCTCTATGCAACACATTATATAAAATCATTTCAAAAGTGATTGCAAACCGGTTGAAGATAATCCTTCCCAAAATTATTTTGGAGGAACAAAGTGGTTTTACCCTAGGAAGAGAGATTACATATGGCATTATAGTAGCCTAGGAAACATACATTCCTTACATCATCCAATTAGAACAGCATGGTTCTTAAACTATGTGTAAGCAAATCTTATGATAAAGTAAATTGGAGGTTTTTAATGAACATACTCAAGAAATTCGGGTTTCATCAAGCATGGATAAATTGGATATTCAAATGTATTTCTAGCCCCCAATACTCAATACTAGTCAATGGTAGTCCACATGGATACTTTAAACCAACAAGGGGATGGCAGCAGGGGGATCCATTGTCTTCATTCCTATTTTTTGATAACGGCAGAAGCATTGGGGGAAGAATTAAAAATTATGCAAATCAAGGCATTTGGTCAAGGGCGATAGTTGCTAACAATCTATAAGCGATCATCCATCAACAATTCGATGATGACACAATTCTATATGGAGAATCAAGTACAAAAGAAGCAATGGCAATAAAAGACTGTAATGTCCCCATTCTTAGAGTAATTGCTTGGAGATGAGTTCTAGTTCATTCACCATTCCCGTGAGCTAGTCAACCTGGTGAGGGAATAATATTGGCCATGAGAATCATAATTTTGTTAGGATGTTTTTAGAGAATTAAGTGAGGAATTATCCTTAACAAAATAAAGCATTATGCTAATCATATTTTATTAATATCTCATGGTCCACTTGCAAGTCAAAGCAAACAAAGAGGTGAGTTTTAAAATAGATAAAATATTACTATCCTCCTTGGTTGGTCGACCCACATCAAATCAGATCTGATTTGCTCTTTGCTTCTAGAAGGTCAATTCTCTCTCCTAGGGCGGTTTAGGAGACTTAAGGGAGAAGGCAACCAATATTTTAATAAATAAAATCAGATCCTTGGATAAGGACAGCTTAGGTGCCTTGGTGAAGAAGGCAAAAAATATTTAATGAATAAAATCAGATCCTTGGATAAGGACAGCTTAGGTGCCTTGGTGAAGAAGGCAAAAAATATTTAATGAATAAAATCAGATCCTTGGATAAGGACAGCTTAGGTGCCTTTGGTGAAGAAGGCAAATAATATTTTAATGAATAAAATCAGATCCTAGGATAAGGGTGGCTTAGGTACCTTGGAGAAGAAGGCAAAGAATATTTTAATAGAATAAATCAGATCTTCCCTAAGGGCGGTTTATGTGCCTTAGCCATGAAGTCATTGAATATTTTATTGAAAACAAATTAGATTCTTTTTCTAAGGGCGGTTTGGACTAGAAGCCTTATGTAAAGGTATGGAGGGTTGTGAGATCATTATGTTGCATTGATACTTACTTTCTCTTGTCTGAAATAAGTTTTCAGAATTTCTTCAAGGTGATGCTCCCTTGAGTTGGGTTTGGTGATGCTCCCTTACCCTTGTTTGAGGGGTGAAATCACTCAGGTTTCATCAGAGGGCAGAATTGTGCAAGCTTGGTGCATTTTTACAGCTAGGATTTGAAGACAAGTTCCTGGTCAAAAATCAGATTTGGAGGTCTACAGATTTCTCTGAGTAAATCTACCTTGGGCAATTCAGATTAGGGACATTTTTGAATGAAATAACATTTGTTTCATGATATTTGAAGATTTTGGGCGACTAGGGTTTTCAGTTTGGTGGCTGGAAATTGCATTTTCAGTTGTACTTCACGTCTTCAGCCTTGGGCGTCCATTTTGAGGAGCTGTTAGAGCCCTTTCTGCAGCTTAGTCATAGCTGGAGACTGTAGCAACAGCTGCTCCTATCATTCTTATTTTGGCATTATTGTATCAATCTATTTCATCTAATATAAGGAGCTATCAACGAGTATGTTTTGTGGTTGTCATTGGTATCATTTATAATCATTTTTTGAGTATTGTGGAAGTCTGAAAATAAAAGTCAGACCTGCAAATTATTGTATTAGACTTGTTATTGCACAATAGAAGGTTGTTTCAATTACAAAAATCATTGTATATCTTGCATATCTGTTATCGTAATGTTTTATGTAAATCTGGGCAACAAAACATTCATAAACCAAACCAACAACAGTTCAGTTTGGGTCAGGATCTAGTTGGGATTCTTACAAAGACATTCTAAACAAATATACTATTGCATCGGGGCAAGAAAAAAATAAAAGTAAGTCCAATATACTTTTTCTTCAATACAAAACAGGGCTTGCAAGGACGAATTGAAGCCATTTTAGGCTTCAACTTGGAGAAGTTGACCAACAAATATTTAGGGGTTTCCTGATTTAAAGGAATAATAAGAACAAATTTGTGGGAAGAAACTCTAAACAAATATTGAATGAAGGCGACATCTTGGAAAGGTAAATGGCTCTCACTCTTAGGGAAAATTCAAATGATCAAGGCTGTACTTTCAACAATTCCCATATATCAATTATCAAGCACACAAATCACCAAGAAAGTAGGCAAATTATTAGAAGGCATTCTAATTTTTTAGTTTTTGTGGGATGGGTTGAATGATACCAAGCGTCTTCTACTGGTTGGATGGGATACAGTCTGCAAGGAAAAAGATCATGGTGGACTTGGGGTAAGGAAGATAGCTAAACAAAATAAAGCATTGGGGGCAAAATTAATATGGAAGATGTTAGAAAATCTAGAGACAAAATGGTGCAAAATCTCCAATTCGCATTTTAACTAATCCTAATCCTTCGTGAGGATCCCACATCTGAAACTTTATGCAACAATCCAAAAGCTTAATTATTGATCACTTATCTTGGATTATTAGCAATGGGAAAAGAACACATTTTTGGATAGAATCCTCCAACGGTCTTCCTCCTTTAAGTAATTCCTAGCATCAATGAACACATAGAACTAAATCCAAACATAAGAGAGCATGATGTATCTAACTATTTAAAATAGAATAATGGATCATGGGATTTGAAAAAATGGAAGAGGTATTGATGCCACAAAATGCTAAGGAAGAACTAAAGTCAAAATTGGAGAGGAGGAAAGTGTTTGTCAACTAGGAGGAGGATAATCTGATTTTGAGAAGATCAAAATCTAGGAAAAAAGTGGGTTACAAACTACAAAATATGGAGGAATGTGTTGATTGGTCGACAAAGCTTTGCTAGAATAAGTGATCCTATCTAAAGCAGGAGACTTTGCATGGACAATGCTCCATAAAAGAATACTTATAGGAGACCACTTGCAAGTCATAGGAATCCCTAGCCCCTTACGATGCATAATGTGCAAGGAGGTATAGGAAACAACAATTCACTTTTTACTAAACTATCCAATGGCATACTCTTGTTGGGATTGGTTAAAAAATAGCCTAGGATGGAATGGAGCACTTCGGAAAGATATAACAAAACTGTTCAAAAGCTAGTGAGGATTTTAAAATTTAGTATGGAAAGGCCTTTGGATAGCAAACTTGTCAATGTTAATATGGCAGATATGGAAGAAATGAAACGAAATAAAATTCAATGGAATAGAAGTGAGCAAAGAGGAAGTAATAAAGAAAATCGAAAAAGGCATAAGCGAAATAGTATTGGTGAACACTTCTTCCTCTAGCCCAAAGCCATTCACGAGTGGGATGGATTGGCAATGAAGAACTGGGAGATCCTTTGAGTGCCTCAAGGATGCAACATACAAGGAATCCAAGAGAAGTCAGAGACCAGGCCAATATTAAATGGCATCCCCCACCATTTAGGTGATCAAAACTCGATTTTGATGGTGTAGCATGAGGGAATCCAAGCGTTTCAGGAGTGGGAGTGATCATAAGAAATGAGAAAAAGAGATAGTTTGGGCAGCTTCCAAGAAATTACTATATGGTACCAACAATGAAGTGAAATTCCAAGTGCTCCTCACAAGTCTACAAATTTGCAAGTAGGAAGGACTATCAAATGTAGACATAGAAGGAGATTCACAAATATGCATTCACTCAATAAACAACCAAAAAGTTAGGAATTGAAAACTTGAAAATATTGCAGAATCAAAATTGAGATTTGTTGGACAGCATGGTCAACCATACAATCAAACTTTGTTTTCGTGAAGCAAATTGCACACTAGACTAT
This sequence comes from Sequoiadendron giganteum, assembly GCA_007115665.2. NCBI lineage: Eukaryota > Viridiplantae > Streptophyta > Pinopsida > Cupressales > Cupressaceae > Sequoiadendron > Sequoiadendron giganteum. The sequence continues at coordinate 588,048,686 of CM021103.1, read as the reverse complement.
CTTGCAAATCATGCATGTAAACAGGTAGAGGAAATATTAATTTCCAAAAGCTCTATGAGATAGGATAACATACCTAGCGAGTAATCCAATCAAGCAAAGAACATCGACATCTCTACGAAGTCACTCAAATTACAATTTGCCAAACACAAAAAGTCGTAATCCCTAAGATTCAAAGGAAACTACCTCTTTATATTGGTATTCAAAAGACTCTCAAAGCAACAACAAAATGCAAGTCCTTGAATACAATTTCCCATACCTCGAGGAGTAGTTATCGGCTCAACTTAGAAGGATATTTGACACAGATTCGGAAGAGGTTGAAATGTCGATCAAGAAGGTGATAAACGCAAAGACCTATGGGATCAATCACAAACACAATCGACAAATAGTAGAATGCCTTCTCACAAACATCATTCTGGTTCTAGGAACCAAGTGCTGGGGCAAATTGGCAGCAACACAATTTGTAAAAGAGCCTCCGTTGGATCCAGCAAGAAAGGCAATATCAGAGTTCAATAAAAGGCCAAACCAAGGAAGCATGGAGGACATCTTCGAAATTGAAATCGCAAAAAGGAATGAAGATATGAAACAAGCAATAACTCTTCTTCGAGATGGAATTACTAGGAACAATATGGAAATCTTCAACTTCTTCATTGGTCATCACCCTTACTCTTATCTCCACTACAAGTGAAAACGGCTGCTGACATGGCAGAAGGTCTACGAATCCTCATCCTTCACGGGCCCTCCAAGGAAAATGTACCTGGAATGTAGATTCCAAAGAAGGAAAATGTAATTGGAACTTTTTACTTTTAAGAAAAGGGCACGACCCCTACTAATAGCATCTTGCTGATAATATATATATATATATATATATACACATCAAATTCAATTTTTTGGTGCCTAGGAATAGGGCCCATGTGTCCTGTACTAGGAGGATATAAATGCAAGTTTGAAAATTCATTTTGGGCACCTGATTTTCATGTGTTCCACTTGATATTTTGAAGTTCATCACTCCAAGCCAGCAAGAATGAAAACCATTGAAGGTAGTTATAGAGATTTTAGCAACTAGGTTTGCAAGCAAATCATGGAGGATTATTTGGAGTGCCATCTTCTTCCATACTGCTAAGGGTTTGGGCGACCAGATCTGGCCTTAAATCTCAGATATGAGCACTGATCACCATAATTGGAAGGAGAAAAGCAGTCAGGTAGGGCAGCATATCAGTTATCCCAGCTGTTGTTTGCACTTGTCCAGCCCTCATTAGGTGTGATCTGCAACTTCCAGGCATCATTTAGTGGTAACATTGATTGGGAGGTCTTGATATCAGTTTTGGACTGCAGTTTGACCATTTTTCCCAGCCGCTGATTCATCTTCTCACATCTGCGGTGGCCTTACAGCTCCTTATCCAGCAGTCATACCAACACTTACTGTCATACAGATCTAAACTGACAGGATTAGTCAGCGGTACCATTAGCAGGAAGATTTGTGAGTGGTTCTCTTGACATTTTAAGTCTGAAATTTGATATCTATTTGGCATAACAGCATTTATAATCGCCCTGCTACAGAAATTTGTAATAAAATCAGTTGTGGGGTTCATTATAATGCTTTGGTGACTGCTGTCATAGATGATTTCATTCCAGATCTGATTATAAATATTGAACTAGGGTTTATTTTGCTGTACATTCATGAAACTGGGTATTCACATGATTGGTTTGCTGCTGTTATTTCCACTAGATTTTACATCATCATATGAGGGTTTCATTTTGTGTGTTTCAAGCATTATTAGTTTCCAGTTTGTTGTTTCAGTTTACATCTTGTTCCAGATATCATAAAATTACAAAAAGAATTCAGGATACTGTACAAATCCTAAACAGGCACACTACAGCCCTGCCTCATCCTTTTGATTGGTTTTGCAATCTTTGGTGTCCTTTTGGGGACTTGATGACAAATGTTCCTACAGGCTGTCCATTGTCAATCCAATGATGCATATGGTTTTCTTTGAAGCAATGTAGTCATGATGGGTCTCACATCTTTTGTCTCTTCTCCTTTCAGAGGTTTTCTTGACCGTTGCCATGCTGACAGGCCTGGGGATGCACTAGTTGCTGATTTTTGGTGGCATCCTCTTCACATTGTTTCCTTTATATGCTGTTGGAACTGTTGGCCTTGATCTATTTTGTCCTTTCTCCTTTTGAATTTTTGGAGTTCTTGCTACAGTGGCACTCTTTTGGTTGCACCAACCGTTGATGTCAAAGATGATCCAAATGTGTGGAGCTTCTCTACTCTCCTTTGTGAAATGAAGTTGGACCCCTATTTGGAAGATCTTTGTATAGGAAACTGCCCCCCACTTGGTGACATGAGCACATCTGTTTTCTTAACAAGTTTATTTGACCCCCATGGTCAAATGGTCTCATTCCAAGGTGGCTCATTCCGCTCTATGTCTAGCATGCACCTCCATCACTCTAACAACTTGATTGAAATCGCCATTAAATATCTGCTGTGGATTACCGAGATCACTTCTCTATTTACTATTAGATTCCAAGAGCTCTGTTTGCTGGAATGTTACAGATGACACATGCACCTGATAGAGGGCAGCATGGTTCTGAATGGGGGCCAAGATTCTAACTGCCTACATGTGCCTCTTATGAGTGATCGATTTGGTATAAATGAAGATCATTTGGCATATTGTGCTAGTCTTCCAACACCTATCCCTCTGTTCTCATTCTTTTTTCTTTGTAGATTCTTTTGGGTTCCCTTGGTTGCAATTATATAAATATGGGCCTTATCCCCAATGTAAATATTTTTTGGCTTTTGATGAATAGAAGTGCTTCTTTGGCTTTTGTTTATCATAGCTTGTCACACAGAGTACCCCTTGGTTTGAGTTTATGAATGTGCATATATTTGAATGCTCATTGGCCACAGATGCCATTCATTTGGAGATAGAGATATCATTTGGAGATCCAAAAAAAGAAAAACTTGAAATACTTTGGCTAGTTATGGGTACATTTGTAGTCAACATATACAAAATGTTTGAACTAATGCCTTGACAGACATATGTTCATCAAATTTGCACGAGACACAACTTTTATTATAAATTCAGTGTTATTAATGTTTGCAAAATATTTCTTTTAATGAGTTGAATGCATGCTCATTAAAAAGCATAGTTGCATGAAGACATGTCTCTGACCTCTAGGACGCGTCTCGGATACCCGCACTGTTTCCCCATACCAGAAACTTGTCGGAGACGTCTCCTCAATTTTTCATTTAAAAAACATAAAAACCCTACATTTTGGCAAGTTTTCCATATGAAAAGAAAAAAATGAATCGACATTTCTAAATTTCAATGTGTAATATCAAATATGTAGTATGAACTCTTTGACATTTGTGTGTTTAAACTTTAAATTATTAAATTATATTAATAAAATGGCATCTCCAAGTACCCCCGTCTCCTATTTTCAAAAATAGATGTACCGGTACCAGTCTCTTGTACCAGTACCAGTACTAGTCTCCTGGCAACTATGTTAAAAAGACTTGGTAATGATTTATCAAATATTTCATAAATTCTTAAAAAGAGGTAGTTACAAGTTAGTTATGGGTTGGGAGGCTATAAAGGCCACGTTTATGAATGTAAAAGGGTTCTAATTTTCTAAGGTTTCCAACTTCTTTTAGTTCTTTTTCTGTTTCAAGGCAGAAATGGGGGAAAAATAGAGAACTTTGTGGTTTCAGACTTTGTACAAAGTTGTTTATGGAGTTGTATAATTTCATAAAGGTAATAGAGAAAGCATTTGAATCGTTTGTTTTGGATGTTCTTCTATGTTATCGTTACTGATTTCTCATATGTTAAATTGGTAATCTCTTTATATCGTCATGGAAGCCATTGGTTATCTGTTGGAGCAAGTTGTGCAGCATGTGCAAATAGATGTAGTCATAATCTTGGTATCCTAGTTTGAGTGCATTGACATAGCTTATCTCATAGTGTGTGATTTTGCATGTCATTTTCTATTATTGTAACAGCTGCATACTTATTATTGTTTTCCTTTCACCATATAAATCTTGGAATGTATATTTTGGTTTTGTGATGAATCTTCTTTACGTTTGTCCAAGTTTGTGAAATCCTAGTTAATATTTGTGTGTCTACAGTTAGGGTTTCTGTGAATCTTTTCCAGTAGGTTTTCCCTTTTACCTTTTGGTATTTTTGATTAAAATACCACAAAAACCCCAAACTCGATCATACAAGGGAGTTTACCCTCTTAAACACAGAGGAAGATTGCTATCCCGTAGCGATTTCTCCAACTGTTGGTACGATTGTCACTGCTCTTCAGGCAAACAGGGTCATTCTTGGATATATAATTTGTGACAAATCTGTTTACAACATTTCCCTAATCTGATTTTAATGAAATGTAATAATATTTGTTTTTTGTATTTTACTAATTTGGAAACTCAAAAAACAACAAACTGAACTGAACAATAAATGCTGATAAAATAACAAGTGGCTGGAAATTGCTTCACAAACCGTAGGTTGCAAAGGAATCTCACATCTGAAATATTTCAATAAACATGAACACCAATTTGAAACCCTCAAAGGCAGATCTTATTCAATTGTAATTGCTGTAATTGATTACAGATGTTGGAAACAATATTGTCAGAATTATAATAATTACAATCCACTCACGAACTGCAGATTTGAGCAAGTTTTAATGAAAAAATTGAATTGTACAACTGTAGAAATTCAAGCTGCTGGTATGGCTGGTGGTTCGCTGCAAGGACAGTTGTATGGTTGTGGCTGGAAGTGAGGGTGGCTGGGAATGAAGATACAGCTGTGTATAATGCTGGCACACCCCCTAAAATTGGCCGCAAGTTGCAGATTGCAACAGAAAATGGTGATTAAATGCCTCCAAATGGCGTGGACCCCTCTATATCAGTGGCGCCTTGTCCCAGCAGGAAAACATGCAATTAATGATAGAAAAATATGGAATCTCTGCAAACAGAAATTATTGATGTTGACAATTCCAAAGTGTGGTGCACAAGATCTAACCAAGGAATGTTGTGAGCAGCTACACATAAACTCTGAAAATTCAATGATGCCAATCATTTGCATGCAAGCCAATCGCTCCAATCTGAAAATCCAATGTATACACCAAAATTTAGCTCCAATACAACCCGTGTAGAGATGCCCTATGCAGAGATGAGGGTTTTGGTTCCTAAATGAGGTGATGGAAATCCAAGATGGTTTTTGTCTTCAGATGTGAAGATTGAACACAAGGCTCAGTTCTGAAAAGTGAAAATGCCAAATGAAGTCAAGATGCAAAATGAAGCCAAGTGCCACCTTTTCAAACTTCTCTAAAATGGGCCCTTGAATTAAAATTTCCCTCCACAGTATTTAAAAATCCTTTTTTAGAATTAAGTGTATACTTTTTTTTAATTAATTATAATAATATTATTAAGTTGCCCCTTAAATATAAAAGTACCTGGCCCAACTTGAAATAATATTATTAACCATTTCCCTTGCTTATCCTTTAGCTTACGAGAAATAAAGATAGACTAGATGTCTTCTCCATGGCTCTAATTTGAAAAAGGGGACGTGACAAATTAGGCAATTGGAAGAACATGGCTCATATTTTGTTTTGTATAGCCTTTTACACCCAATGGGCCTCCTTTATAGTGGCAATTCAACATATTATCATTCAATATCATAATTTACTTGCATGGTTTTTTCTCTTTCATGTTTCCTCATTTCTTCAATCATACAAATTGGGCTAAAACACACTATATCAAAACAATCAAATCATCATAAAAATTGGGCTAAGACTTCCACTTGAAGCGCCTTTTGAAATATTGCCTTCTTTTGTTTTTGTAGGTGGGGGGTTTCGTGGGGAAGGGTGTCAAGGCGGGGTGGGGGTAATACATGAGACTTCAGAAAACATTAAATATGTTTGAGCAAAACACAACTTGAGGAAAATTTGAAAGATGATTGATGTATAGTGTTCTTTACAAACAGATGCTCCAAAGTTCATGGAACCTTATGAAGAATTTTCAAAGCAGGGTCAATTAAGGTTAGAGAGAAAAGGATGATCCACTTTCTCCAAACAAATGAGCCTTATAATCATATGGAAGAAAAACAAGTGAGAAAACCTGGTTTATTGTTCAATTTGGAGATTTTTTGCTATTATGGTTCCTTCTATGGCAGAGTAGTACCACTTGAGCCTATTCTTTGATGCTGATCCAATCTAACAATGTCCTCAACATGAGGCATTCCAACCTCAAAACCAGCCCTACTTTTATATTACTATACATTAACATTAAGTTGAACCTCCTGCCCATGACTGTGAAACTCCTTTCATATCTCCTCTGCTGTTTTATTAGTATCAGACATGCATGTGGAGTAGGATGTAAATTGAATGACTTACCATTTTTGTTAGTTTTGCAGATGGAAAGAGACAGACAAAGGATGAGGTGGCCAACCCAAGCATTACAATTTTCATTAATGTAAAGAGATGCATAATTCAATCACATGGTAGAAATGAATGGTCATGTATGATCATCCTTTCACCTTACAATCATATCGAGAATATTTTTGATGTTATTTATTATTCTTTGGATCAATCTCAAATAATTTTCATCTTCCATTATATCTTTATTATACTTATTGGTCAAGATATCAATTAGCCTATATAAATTCAAATTATCGCCATGACAAATAAACATCATCTCCTTATACTTGTTTGTTGATCTGGAAAAGGGACATTGGAAACTTAACCACAAAATAGAAGATACCTTGCCTCTGTCTCCTGCCTTCCAAATATTGTTTGGGTGTCAAGGCTTCAAATGCCTTTGAAGGATCCCTATTGAGTAAATAAACAAAACTATGGACAGTCTCAGCCCTATACATTTTTAGAACTATTCCTTTCAGTATGTTTATCGCTCTGTCCATAATCATCCTATTTCCTTTCTCGACCACATTTTTTTGTCCAGACACATATAATTCATAACTATTAACCTCCCATTAATGCCTTTCTTCCAGGGAGAAATCAGCAAAATTGTTGGAAGTAAATTCACTCCCATTTTTAGATCCTAAGACTGATTGGCTATACTAGTTTGATTTCCTAAGGCAGCTCAAGATCCTTAAATTTCTCAAAAGCTTATGATATCTTTCTAAGGATACACACAGATACCTTTATAGTGTTATTATCAACAAACTAAAGAGCAAATGTGAATAAATAAAATTCGCCTTCAAGGACCCCCAAACCTACCTCATGATGCACCAGTTCCAAATGTAAAAGGCTTCTTGCATTGAGGCCTACCATGAAAACTGCTCAAACCTCTCTCTTTGGGGAGGTAAACCATCTACAATTTGCTACTTTGCTCAAGAGCAAGATATTTAAAATTTAGCTTGCCATACCTTTGGTGCCAAAGATTACTGGAATTTGCAATTGGTTACCAAGGCATGCATTTGCGAATAATCAGACCCCTGAACTTTGTAGAGACAATGATCTCTAACAACACAAATTATAATCTTATTGCCTCTTGCAAGTTTGATTTGTTCTTTTCCATCAACCTCCAGATATGGCCCTGTCATTGCTCAGGATGATCTGCAATTGCAATGAATATTGCAACGGATAATTCATTAACACAGATCTTGAAAATTGTCATGTTGTTAATTCAATGTTACTGAAATTCAAGATATTCAAAATCTGATGTTTGCTACAGTTATAGCTTTCATCTACATCACATGGTTAACTCCAATGTTGTTATAGGAAAAATTTACGACTACACACAAATGCTCCCACATCAGAAATACATATAGTTATGCTGAATTCAACTATTTAAATGGATGGAATACATGTAACCATGTTACAATCATGCCCCATACCATTATGTACAGTGCATATCCATCCTCTTGCAATGTTAGAATGTCAGATCACTCATTCACCTTAATTTGCAAAAATTGAAACAGTGAACTAGTGCAAAGAACAACACATAAAAGATGTTAACATAAAAAGACAATGATGTTCACCTAAAGAAACTCAATCTAAGTGAAAATTCCAGCCAGGAAAAGTTATGTTTCATTTAGCTTTATAGCTTGAGAAGTGAATACAAATTGGAAGTTTACTAGCCCCTGAACTCTTGAAGGGATTCTTCCTCCTACAACTTCTGCTCATTCATCTCCTCTGCCTAGAAGACTGGACAATTCCTGATGGGTTGATTGTCTGGAATAGTTGATCACAGTCAGTTTGCCTTCTGAACACCATTCAATTACCATTTGGAACCAGTATGTACTGCCCATGATATCACGTTTCTTTCTGAATAATATGATTATCAAATACCATAAAATAAAATAGAACATAACATTATAAAATATTAATAATACTAATTTTACCTCTATAATGTAACATTTAAATTATAATAAAACAGAACATAATAAGTACAATATTTACAATATAATAATATTTATATTTTGATGATGTATAGTATGTTATTCTTATAATATTTCTCATTTAATAATTTTAATTTATTACAACCTAACCTTATTCACTTTAGTACATAAAATTTTATGTAAAGAGCTTTTGGATTCAACTGTATGTTTTGTGTCATAAATCTTCATGAACTGGAAAAATCATTTCTACTAATAGTTTTAATTAATTAGATTATAGCTATTTTATATCTTTTTGATGTTAATTTTGTTCTTTTTCTGTTTCTAATTTTCTCTTTAGAGCTCTTGTTCTCTGTGTTATGCTCTCTTCTTGTTTTTAAGAACCTAGTTCTGAAATCTACCATAATTTTTTCTCCTTTTCTAATGATGAATGTTGATGCAAAAAATTCAATACAGTTTTTTCCCAAAAGCATTACAACTCATCCTCAACGACTGTTGAAATATCATGGCCTTAATCATCAAATACCATTCAGAACTGGTATACATCAGACTGATACTTACAGAGTTTTTTCTCATATTTACAGGCTGTTAAATTTTCAACGCTGTAACACCTTCGTCATCTGTCTTTACGAGAGTTCTCGTTCTTACATGTAGATACCTCCATTCTTGTAACAGGACCATTGGATTCACTTACAAATTAGAATCTGCAGAAGCTCTGACAAGAAAAACATTGGTGAAACAAATAACAGTAAATATAAAATATTCCAGCTTTTTGTTACCATAAGTGAACAAATATTCGCCTAATCTGAAGGTAGTAAAGCCAGTTCAGAAATCTTTTATTTTTAAATCATTCAATATAGTATAAGTGATTTTTGAAATTTTCAACCAGATATTCGTCATTTAAATACTTTGTGGGCACTCTCTGAGAGTAGTATTCAGTCTGAGATAGTCACCGTTCAAGGTGGTGGTTTCAGGCCTTCATTGTGCTTTTACTTCCACCTGATATTCTTGTCTGCGAAAATTCACTGATACCATCTTCGACAATTTTGATGATGCCAATGATGTTCTAACTTTTCTCTGAATAACATGCTTCAAACTTCAATAGTATTTTATAGCACATTTCATGATAATATCATCCTTCATCTGTAAGACATGGCAGAGTGTCCAAACTGAGTGTGCCAGATAAAGCACATCCCAGGTTCAAATTTTTTGGAATTTGTTGACTTCCAAAAGATTAAATGAAAAAGTGGATGATCCTCCACATTTGTAGGGGGGCTCACCCGGGGATTCCAAGATGTGTTTCTACAAAAAAATATCATCCTTCATTATCATGTACTTTGGCTCTGATATTAAAAATTATAAAGTCTTTAAAATAAAAAGAAAATATTTGCTCTTTTTAACTTTATATAAAAGCTCATTTACCAATAATTTACTTTTTATTTAATTTGAATCTCTCTCCTAGACCCTAGGCTCTAAGCATCTTGCAATCCTTCAATGTTCAATTCAACTCTAATCTGAACTACAAAGACCTGCCAACTTATACCCTAATTTCATGATATGTTTCTTCGTATACATTTTAATTTTTATAATGTCTTGTGGTCAACCAACAAATTAACCATATATAAGAACCAAATTTTTACTACAAATTTGTACCTAATGAAGTACTTCAACTTACAGTTTGATAGAAGACCTATTATGTCACCTTAGCTAATTTTTAAAATTTAACATATAATGAGAATTATGTTGCTATTTTATTATAATGATCACCATGAAGCCATCAACTATGTTTCCCAAATAATGGAATAAAGTTTACAAGCAAATACCCAAATCAGTACTAAGACAAATCCATAGAAAATCCTTTAGAGAGCTCAAGAAATTATCATTGTAATTACATCTATGACATTCTTCCCAGTATTTTTAGAATTTTCTCCCTGCCTTATCCAACCTAAAACATAAATAGTTATGTTTATTATAAATACAAGTAACTGCCTGTCATTTTGACCATCATTGTGGCATTTGGGATTTCCCTATCTGTAGTGGAACTACATCTGATCTGCAATAAATGGACAACTGGATTAAGAACTTAGCTAGACATTTTAGACTGTTGGTGATAGCATGTATATTGATGACATCAGAAAAGTAGAACATCATATTCTCTTTCTTAGGTCACCAAACGCAATTGTTTGAAACAAGTGAGAAAGAAAGCAGAGCTGGAAGGTTCTGCAGAATTTTCAAAGGGCAGTGATCTTAAGGATCATAGTCAATGGAAACTCTCACGGAGCAGTCCTGTCAACACTTTACTGATTTATTTTCTGGTTTCCTCGGTCGAGCCTATCCTGGGAGAGAGCTGTAGTATTATGCCCAGATATGGTAGCAATAGTATGGTGTTGGGGATCTTTGTGGTCTCATGGAGACTAAGCATTATATGCATGTCAGCTAGAATTGTGTAATGTCCCCATATTGGAGACATAAAATGCATAGATTAAAATTTTGATTTTAAAGATTGTTTGATAAAAGAGTAATCAAAGATTAGTGGAATAAGATAAATGAATAACATTATTATCAACTAGTGCATAACTAACATAATCTGATATGACTTATTACTCTTGATCGGAATAGATCTTCGCCTTGTTTCCTGTTGCCTAAATTCATTGGAGGAGGGACAAGGGCGCGTGACCAATCTCCACGTGGATTCCCTCAAGGTTATCACCCGTCTTGGGACATTCATCATGGGATCAAATTTACCAGCCTTTCCCTCCACAACCATCCTCTCCTTGGTGAGCATTAGCGAAAGAGAATTTTGGTCCAAAGTCTATTCTTCAAGGTAAAGTCATAAAAGCTCAATGAGACACAATAATTGCTGTAAGCAATATTATTGTGGCTAGACAAATAACATCCATTTATTTCTATATGTGAAATTCACTCACGCTGTAGAGATGACTCAACATATAGACACATATATCTATTCAACTATAAGATAACACTTACAAATAATAAGCATAACACAGAAATAATTAATATATATACATACATATAAAACTGCAGACTCTACCCCAGAAATGACAAATGTAAATATCATTCAGCAGCATACAATAATTATGATGAACTTACCACTGTTGCTGCTTATTCCCTGCGATCAGGCTTTCAAAGAATCTTTATTTGGAATGATTCTTTATTATTAGGATATACTCTTTTCATTTGATGCATTATATATATATATATAGAACTTTATTTATTGCTTATTTTAAATGAAAGACACTTACCGGTTGATCAATATGTAGATCTCAGTCTGCCGTCTTTCCTCTATCTACCAGCGATGATGAATAAATAACCAACTATCATGGCCACAAAACTTAGAAATGTCTTTGGAATGATTGGCTTTATTTTGAATATATTCTCACTGTTCCTTTTCCCCTTAGTCTTCTAAATTAAGATGTCCAAATAGATTCAGGATTAATAATCTTGAGGATGAACTCTAAATCCTATCAAGGGCTATCTTTAGAGGCTTTACTGGACTAAATATATTTACATATCATATTTAAATGACTTGCTGTTAAGAATGAACTGATATCTGCTATAAATTATGATATATGATCTGCAGTTATAGTGAAGTTAAAAATACAGAGAGGACACTTCAAAACATGTATGCTGTTTCTGAATGTGCTGATCAAATACGTATCTTGAGTTGATTGATCATTGGCTCCAAAGGATACTGCAGATTTTAATGCTTAGATATATATAACTCCCCCAAATCTATTCCTTTCCCCTTCCTCCCTCAATTGTCTTGGAGGCATCTTCTTTTTGTATGCCAATCTTCAAGAGTCATATTTGACTAGGGATGTACCCCTGGTGTAGCTGCTGCCCTGTTGGAGTTGATTCATGAATAACAATTATAATCTCATCTCTACACTAAGTGTTGCTACCTTTAATTTGGTAATTATAATTGTTGTTTGCTTGGCCATTAATTTGTGTCTTTGATTACTTAGGTTGCTGATTTATCTCTAAGTAATCGTACCCCTATGGTATGACACGACATGCAATCGTTAATAGTACTAACCACTACGACTAACATAGATGAGGAGCAGCAAAATATTATGGTTGATCCCTCAATAACACATTGAGTATTATGGCATCGTTTGTCTTGGTTATGAGATCTTACGATTTGCACCGGGCGCGGGCTTCAAGAGAAAGTTCGATAGACAATCATTGGTTGTTTAGCTATGCTATTCCTCCTCATAATCACCATTCATAATGATTTGAGATGTCTCCCGCCATTAATCAGGTGGATGTGTTTGTATACTATAGCGCAACTATAAAGCTAATAAGATCGTTTTATGTCCGGCAATCCCAATTCCGCGATTTAATTGTTTCTTCATATGTGAGGCCTTGACGCTGGATGTTGCCTTAGATCACTTCGGAAGGTGTTGACATATCCCAGATGAGACAAGGTGAATGGTGTTGTCAATCAAAAGGGGACAAAATGATATCGGGCCCTTCAGGAAATACCCGATGATGAAATATTTTTGCCACGGTATTAGAGTCCTCGTCATGTATTTATATTTATGCATTTTATTTTATTTTATTTATAAGAATTGTTATCTATTATTTAATTATATTATATATCCTTAGCATTTATATTATAGAGATTATAATGATTTTAAGTTGTCAATATTTATTGTGTAATGTTGATATTTATATATATTTTGATAATACAATAGTAATTATAATTATGATATTGTCTTTGACAATCATAATTATGATGACATCGAATGTTTAATATTTTAAATTTTGTTATTTTACCATTACGATTTCGGGGACATGACAAATTGTAGGTAGACTCAGTTGTACTCTCAAAAATTATTGTAGGTAGATTGGTAGACCAAAGTTATGTTTGTCTTCTGGTTTCAAAATGAGGTGAAATGAGTTTGTCATTGCACAAGTAGAGCTGGAGATGCTGAAGATGACTTGTGAAGGTGTGGGAGGCACTTTCTATTGTGGTCATTATCCAACTTTGGTTTGTATGGAGACAATCCAATAGTGAAAGAGCAATGAATATTAAGTAGATGATTTTAGATGACACTTGGTTGGATCATTTTGGAATATCTTCTTAATGATTGAGAAAATTTGACCGATAAATGAGAAAGGTTAAAATCTTAAAAAAATTCATCAAACAAGTGTAAACAATTCTTGCTAAGTGATAAAACAAAATAAACACCCCATTGCATTTTTTTTTCCTTTGCATTGACTCCAAAATATAACAACATTGAGATCCTTTTTTGGCCAAGGGTTATGACATACAAAGTTGTTGAAGTCAACTAAGGGTGTAAACTAGCATTTGCTGGACTCTTGCTTCATTTTGATTTGGAGGATGTAGTCAGGAATTAGTTTGTTGGTTTTGTGCACTCTAATGTTCAAAGTATTTTTGCTCTTGGTGACACAGGCAAAAGGATGCTACAAATTAGTGGTGCCTTCAGTAAAACATTCCAACACCTATAGCCTCTTGTGATCAAATTTTTATTACAAGAAAGTTTTTTAATTTTTTCTTTATCTATAACTCTAAATATGAATTTCTTTTAATATTTGAAATATTCTTTTTTCAAGTTTGTAGTTCATTTTTAATTTTATAATTGGTAATTGTCCAACTTTGCCTCAATAGGTTCCTAGATTGTCTTCATATAAGTGGGTTTGGAGTACATACTCCATTCACTTAGTAAAGCGCAGTTGGTTGGCATCATGAAAGGTAGAGGAGTTAGTTTACATGCATTTCAACTTGTCCTTTCTTTTGCACAAACAAAATGATTAAGAAGAGCATATTGACTTGGATGTTTTTGCTGCCAACAGTCTTCATTTTTTGAGGAGTCAGATGACATATTTTTAGTGTGAGTGCTAGTGGCATTCCTTGTGATTCTTCTAATCTAAATACATCATCTAATATCAATGATTATGATGATGATCTTTATGAAGACCCTGTTGGAAAAATGTTGTCATTGATGTCAAAGGTGTCTTGGTGTTTATAGCGGCCTCAAATAAAATTAAATATTGAGGAGTGATGAAGAAAATTAAGTGTCTTTTATTTATGAGGCCGACCCCCCCTTGGAGCCGCCCTTACTTTCTGGTGTGGGCTGACCCTCTTGAAGAGTCACCCCTCTTGGGTGAAGAGGCATGTTAGGCAAGTATAAATAGGAGGTTGTGAGAGGCTTAAATGAAATAAATTTTTAAGAAATATTTTTGTATGAAGAGTAGAAATAAAAAGTTATTGAAGCAGATCAACAAGACATATGTGAACAGATTAATAGCACAAATTTGTGAGAGGAGAGCAAGTGACATTAGTGAGATTATGGCGATTTATTGAGCAGATCTTATGAAAACTTTATTGCAGATTTGAAGAGGACATTATTGCCAAATTTGTGAAGATATTATTGCCAATTTTGAGAAGACTTTATTGCAGATTTGAAGAGGACATTATTGCTGATATTGTGAGGACTATATTGCAGATTTTAGAAAAAGCATTAGGGCAGATCTGAGAAGTGGCAAGTCAAAATTATTCATATCATTCTTGTAGAGGTTGGAGCCTCCTATTTGGGAGATCACGAGGTTGGAACTTTGTGTTGAAAAGATTGGAGTCTCTTGCTAGGTTGGTGCTCAGTGGAGGGGATTAGAGTCTCCTATGGGTGACTACAAATTTTGTAAGAAGTTTTATACTTGCTAGATTTTTCCATGGTTTTCTTCTGCAAGGGTTCTACGTAATGTGCATATTCTTATTTGCTAAATCTTGAATGAATAATATTGCTAAGGATAATTAAGGTGTGAAGTAAAATTGCTATATTGAGTTAAGGAGTAAAGTTTTAATCTATATTGATTCACCTTACCAACCTCCCCGCCCCTCTCCCCCCTCCCCCTCTTAGTATTTTGTGTGTGTTTCATGAGACCCATGGGACCACAATTGCTGATTTTATTATTTTAGTACTGAACAACGAATATCAATCATGACATTTGAGTTTGACAAATGTGAAGTAGCATTTTTAATTTTATGGTGGTTTTGTTTATTATATGCATACTACATAGTATTCTGACTTTTTTAGGCTGTGTATATATATATATATGATTTTATAGATGTTTTTTGTACAGATGTACTCAAAATGGACTAAAATTGACCCCCCACCCCGCCCCCCCCCCTTTAAGCTGCATCGGTGTACCCAAACTGGTAGCTTAGGAAAATACATTATCAGATTCAGGTGATGTTTTCAGTTGAAGGACAATTATGATTGGTGTGCTTGCTTCTGCTGCTGAATCTTCACTCAATCCTTATACTTGAACCCAGTAACGTTTTAGCAGATCTTTATGTTTGTCCTAGTGCCAATAGTTTTTGTGGCAGATTCTTCACTTCATTTCCTATAAATTTACAATCAATGATGTTATATGCAATCTATATGTTTCGCAAACACCTCCCACTTTTTGTTACCATGCAGATTAACTCTAACTGCAAGAAAGTATGTTTTCTCATTGATGACAAATTCTCCATCCTGATCACAACTTGTTACTAATAAATTTCCTTTTGTTCTATTTTTCTTAAGTATTCATGCATTAACTAGATTACTCAGTCAATATTGAGCACTATGCCAAGTTCATGACCTCCTTTCACAATCATTGGTGCAGACTATGCAGATGCAAAGGTGAATATTTTGAAGGAAATACAGACCCTAAACATGTGAAGTTGTAAATTGAGAAAAAAATGCACCAAATATCTAGATCGATTCTCTAAAATCCTTTTTGTCATTGAAAATTTCACCAATAATCAAGAAAAAAACTAGATTGTGATGACACCTGCAATGATGATACTTATATATTGACTTCGGTCTTCAGATAAAGCTAGGTTACCCAAAACTAAGTATTAGGTACAACACATCGTCATTGATGTCTTAGCAATGAATAGGTAGGTTAATGAACATTAATTATCTCAATTATCTCTGTCAAAAATTCATGAATGTGCATTTTCTTCATTCTATCTATTTAAAGAATATCAATATTTCCATTTAATAGTTGACATGTCTTGGTGGTTAAATTGGTTGTTTTTGATTAAGGTAAAACAGGTTTTGAAGGGACCCAAAACCCTATCATAACAAAGAACGCTTCCTAAGATAAAACCGTAGCCAACCAGCAGCCAAACCGCATCAGTCTTCAAGAAAAAGAACAAGAAAAAGCTAACTGCACTGAAAATAAATTGATTGTTATCATGAGGGATACCAACGAATTAGATTCTCATTGAAGACAAAACCAAGTATGAAATTCAAACTTAAATAGGTAACTGGCATTTTGCTGTACATTAATGGTCTTTTGGTTGACAACCAATTGAGTAGGTGATTTGTGCTGTTTATCATTTGCAGGGTGGGTTGTTTACCACTGTGATTAGGGTTAATCCCCAAGTCGTCAAGTGCTGGGAAAAGTATCATAAACTTTGCATCCTAATGTTCATACTAATGTCATAGAGGTATATAAGAGCATCTTTTGATGTTGTAAGATGCATAAGAGATCTTATGATGATTCTGTGACACATGTAAGAGCATGTTAGAGGGGATTTACATTGTTGACCAACTTATTATGCATGTTATGACATGTCATATAGCATTTTTAAATGCAGATTATGGAGCTAAAACAAAGCACCCAACTTAATGGGGTGGTTATGACAGGTTATGAGAGATGTAAGAGAATATGCTAGAAATAGTTTGTGGACTCCTTTGGAATAGGGCATTGGAATTTGGACTTGGGGTTTGAGTGCCATTTTTAGGTCATGGGATTGGCTCATGGTTTGTGGTTTGTTCTCCTATTTATTGGGTGCTTGAGATGGAGGTATCATATTTGTATAATAGGGGATTGTTATGTTGTCGGAATCCCTCTAGATCTGTATGTTGGTGCAATCTCTTGTGAAGGCCTGGGCCTAGATTTGTATTCTAACTTTGTGTTATGGAAAAACAATTGGTTTGAGTTTGGAGGCTGGATTTTTTCCTGAAAGGGTTTACCCAAGATAAACAGTATGTTATGTGGTGAATTTTTTTGTGCAATTTTTTTCCTTTTACAGTTTGATCATATTTTCTATGCGTTCTCCCTCTTAGATTGGTGTACGAAGTGATGTACTATCTTATCTTCCTTTAAACTAGATTGTCTAGCTTTTGGTGAGGGCTTTGTGAACCCAGTTATCGAAAATCTATTAGCTGAGTTTTAGAGTTGGGAGTTGCAATAATTGTGTGCCAGTCTTTGAGCCTGCTCCTCACCAGCTTACAATTGAGAAAAAATCATAACCATTGGCTGGAAATCCTTTGCAGAACCAAAATTTGTCATATTTACTACAGTTAATGGGATATTATTTTTTTGCTAAATTGATATTCCTATTTCATTTTAGGATTAAGAGCTTCATGTCAATTGGCTCTTTCTTCTGTATGCATTATTTGAATTTGGAAAAATTTAATATTAACTTTTGGCAAGCATTCATATTGGTTACAATGTTCTCACTATGATCTTTTCTTTAGAAATAGTTATGCAAAATGGTGCAGCCTGATTTTTTAATGAAATTTTATCATTATCTGTTGACGTTTGTAACTTACCTATGCAGGTGGTTATACATGATGCTGAAGCTTACACATATGATGATGAGATCATTAAGAAAGCAGAGGCAATGGGAAAGCCAGGATTAGTGAGTATTACTGCTAAAGAGGATAGTTTTATTTTCACCGTTGAATCTACAGGAGCAATCAAAGCTTCTGAGATGCTTATTAATGCTATTGGTGTCCTGAAACAAAGACTTGATACTGTTCGTTTGTCATTGGATACTGAAGAAGGTGATGATCAGTTTGGTGAATTAGGGGCACACATGCGAGGGGGCGCATTGTAGTTTGGCATGTCTCAGTAACATATCAGCTTTGCTCAATTTTGTATCAATTAGTACCCCTTTCAGTTTCGTTTTTGACAGGATGAAATTCCTAATGCCATGTCGTCTAAGAAGAATCAGATACAGCATTGAACATGCTAGAGACGGGGGAGTGTATATGTCTTTGATGCCTCAATGTAAGATAACTAATGTTGACTTGTCATCCAGATACTTGCAGGCCAGTGAAAGTTGAAACATTTTGATAACTATAGGCTTTTGGAAATACCTGGTACAATGTGACGATAACAAAAATGATTGAATGCATGCTTTCTTATAAGTTTGTGTTCTTGACTTAATATGTCTTTATGGTTATGGATCCAATATTTTAATGATTTTAGTGGTCGGTGAAAATGAATACTGAAGCTTCTTAGTTTTTCAAAAGATTAATAACTGAAATGCAGGTTTGAATACTGTATAACTATAAACCCTATTTACTGGGGGTAAACCCTCGTAATTTTTTCGTGCCTTTATTACATGCCTTGCATAACAATAATATGTATTTTCTGTGAACTGACTTGTATAAACAGTAATAGAATTTGCTGCTACTCAAGGCTTGGTATCTTTAAAGGCTTCAATTATGCAATGACTGGTAGCCATTGCAGGGCTTCAATTTCATGTTGCTATTGGTTCTTGGTTGGGTGGTACCTTGCAAGCAGATTGCCAGTGCACTTGGTCTCCAAAGTCCCGAGTGGGTACTTGTTTGCACAGAGGAGGTAGTGGAATTTATAAAGGGCCTGGGTATCTAGGAAGTTTTAGCTAGGGAGAGTGCCTAGGTTATCACAATTATGGCAGGTATCAATTTTGGTATCTAATGAAGATAATGTATGAACTAACAATGTCATAATTACCACTCTTGGGGTTGGCTGTCCAAAAATGTGATTTTGTAAAATAGGAAAAATTGTGTTCCAAAAGATAAATCTCCAACAAATTCAAAAAATCCAAAGATCATCAATGTTGGATATTTTTTTAAATTCCTGGTTTTCATGTTTTGGGAAATAATAAGTTGAGTGAATGGATCCCTTGTTGATTGATCCCCATGGAAGGTTTGGATCAAGAAAAAACAATTTCAGTCTAGGCAGGGATGGGTACTTGCTCCCAAATTAAAGATCCAAATTTATGCAAAGCACAGGACTGATTTTCAAGAATGGGGCATCTTATCTAAGTGATCTTTTAGTTATGAAATTTAAGCCATATTTTATGTGTGAAATAAAGAGTGAGGCTTGAAACTTGTTGAATATTATTTTTCGCTGTTTGTTATATTCGTGCAATAAGTTGCAAATTCTGCTGATTAGAATCTGATTAGTATCCGATGATATTCACCTCCCAAATAAAGATATTTAAGCTTTGCACAGCATGACTCATTTGCATGAATGGAGCATCTTAATTTACTGAAGTTTTAGTAATGAAAATTAAGCGATCAGTTACGTGACTTGTGAATGAGGGAGGCGTGAAACTCGTTGAAGTGTTTATTAATGGTTGTCGGTTTTGTGCAGTGTGGGGCAAATCACGCTGATTGCAAACTGATCTTATTCTTCCTCGGTGTGGGTAGGGATTGCAATTTGTACCCTTAATAAGATAATCCTTTTTTTTAATGAAATATAAGCCATGTTTTATGTACTTGTAAGAGTAAGGCGTGAAACTTAATAGAATGGCATTTTCTTCTATTTGTTGTTTCCATGTAATGAGAGGAGTAAATCCTGCGGATTACCAATTGATTAATATCTGATCTTCAATGTAGTGTTTTCTAACTACTTTTAAAAAGTTCAGTAACAGATTTTGTGGCTTCACATTTTGTTGTCTTATTTCTGATAGTTTGTGCTCTTGATTTTGATGAGCATGGTCTTTTGGATGATGTGTTAGAGATTCATTTGTAATCACAAGTAATTTCAAGATAAAAAGTACACTTCCGTATGAGATTGTTTTAGCTGAGGCAGGAGCTTTTCCAATGGAAATGGCAGCATTAATTTGTTTATTAGGCTATTTGAAGAGAATTGAGAATATGGAGGAGCATCGATAGCCCAAAATTGTGGCAGGAAAAAACTTAACTAGAAAGAAGAACACGTAGATGAAGCAAAATGTCAAGTGGATGGGAAAATGGGGTATAAACATGCAAGAGTGTCCAAACGCAAATGTTGAAATTAAAAGGTATGTAAAAGAGAAGGTCAAGCATATCATGTGGTCAAAACAACTTGGTCGAAAAAGAGAGCACTATGTTTTGTATTTTAACCCCACTTGTGATCACGAGCAAAAATATTATGTGGGTGCAGATATAAAGTGGAAGGCTAAAATGTTGATAGCCCAATTCAGAACTAGTTCCCACCGTTTGAGGTGTGAAACGGGAAGATGGAGAATACCCAAGGAGGCATGGGCAGATAGGATTTGTTGTTTCTGCTTTTCGGGTTTAGTAGAGATCGAGTGGCACTACGTCATGCAATGTAAGGCTTGCGAGGACATCAGGTGCAATTACTCAGATTTGTTTAAAGTCAAATTGTTAGAGGTCTTGTTTGAAGAGGAGAAGATTGCTGAAACAACAAGTTACCTGATCAAAATACACAGTAGAAGAAATAAAATCAGCAAAGAGTTGGTGGGGTCGGAAACCGCTCTATTTGTTGCTAAAAGTGGTTTTTTTGTTCTATTTCTTGGGTCCCATAGACTGACTAGTCTCGTGGACGTAATTAAAAGCATTCATTCATTCATTCCCTTATGCGTCCAACCATGACATCATGGGTCAAGGGTTGATGAACATGACAAAACATTGTATATTTTTTAGGTCAAGGTAATGATGTGTGTATGAGATGACGATTTTTGAAATAGCCTTTTGTTTAGATTTTTGATTCATTTTTTGTGCACTTGTTCCATTAATTTGAAACTATAAAAGGGAGTTTATGAAACTTCTATTATGTGAATACTTGAAAGTATGGCTTGATGGAGACTCGTAGTTTTGCTAAAAAAAATTGTGCAATAATGATCGCTCTTGTTGCTTCATATATATATATATATATATATTTAGATGCATTCCATTCAAGGGGTGCATCTAGAGTTATCTACTCTTCCCTCCGCTAAAGGGGACCATTTTTTGGCATTTCTCTCCTTTTCTAGAGGGAGTTTGAGAGGGTGGTTGGTAACTACCAAGATTTTTTTGGAAGTTATATATTTTATTTTATTTCGTGTAATAATGGGTGACTAAATTAAATCCACTAAAACTAGTTTGAAATCTTGTTTAAATATATTGAATAAAGATTTAACAATAGAGCAAAATTTTGTGATGGGTAAACAGGGCATTTTGTAGCTCCAATTTTCCAATCAACTTTGCCCCTGATGTAGTGACTACCTAGCCTTGGGTGGCATTAAAACCAAAACAACACACGTGCTTCTTCTTCCCAAAGGACATCAAGTTGTGTGAATCAAGCACGTTGCTCCACATGCTCATAATAGAAATTGTTGATGCAAAGTAGACATGGAAGGTGGTGGGTACTCCACTTACCCTTGATCAACAAATATCTAGCACACATTGATTGATCACTCGAGGGGATATTATGGTGGTTTCACATCACTCCCATATATAATATGATCTAAGTATAGACTTTAGAACTATAAAAAGTTGGTTCTCCAAAAATGTAAGGCCAAAGACAAGTGAATCTAGCAATAAACTATAGAAGATGAATACATTTGAAATGCACAAGAAATAAATTAATACAAAATGAAGTTGTATAGAAACACAATGAAGATAGTGCATTATTTTTTCTTAGATGCCCTCAGTCATAGAACACTTGTCTCTCACAAGTACATATGCACATAGGTAGGAGCGAAAATTCACAAGTACATAGACATAGGTAGGAGTGAAAATTCAAGAGAAGAAAAAAGATTGAAGTATAAATCATCATAAAAATGATAGTAAGGAGAATATATATGCAATTATTACAAAGATAGAGATGTAGAACAAAGAAATCCAAGAGTGAGTTAGCACAATCCATCCACTAGTCTTAGAAAAGATGAAACTAGTTATGGTGCATTTTCAAACCATATGGAATAGAGCATTGCTTCTAGACTAGGAGAAAAACTAAGATAGTACATGAAATAGACCATTGCTTATGCCCTATTTTATATCATGTTTGCAACGTCTTTTCTGTAGTCTTCCCATACCTTTCTTAATATGGTATCTCATCTTTGATTTTTAAACTTCATACATTTCAACCATACAATCTCATTTTCTTACACTATCTTTTGTTGAGTGATTCATTGTTTATGTTTTAGTTGAATTGCTCATCAAGCAAAAAATACCAAACATTGAATTGTAACTTGAGGGGATTGAAACTAGTAAAGTTATTCACGATATTTATCTATATTAGCACCTTATTTGCTTTGTTTGGTTAGTATAATCTTAATTCTAACATAAAATAGCATAATTCACAAAAAAATGAAGGTTCACAATGCATTCATTAATTGTGATTATTTTTATGTAAATTAATATTATACCTTTCTCTAATTACCTATCATAGTCAAACTATAGTTTTAGTTGTACATAATACTTGCATTTGAGTCAAATCATTTGGGGCTATTAGTTTCATAGGTCATTGTGTCTAGATCTTGTGCATCCAAAATTGCATATTGGATGCACATTTAACCCTAGAGAATCCATGTGAGGAATATAGAGTGGAGATTCAATGCATCCATGGTGACCAATGCAGGGGTTAAGATCAAATCCATAAAATGATTGATTTTTTATTTTGATATTATATTCTTAGTTGCTTCATACTTAGTTGTAATGTCCCCTTCTTAGGCCTAATCAATTTGGTGCCAATTAGCCTATTTCTTGAGTTTTTGTAGGCTAATTGATAAGGGAAAGGGACTTCAAGGTTCTTGGAGGATGTAGGTTCTATAATTTAGGATTTGAATTTTTGGCAACGAGCCCAATTAGTAGTGTGGATTGCAAAGACCCTTTTAAAAGTGTTTTCTAACTCTCGAGGCGTTCTCCAAACTTCTTGGAGAGCACATCTATTTTTAGTAAGTCGAGTTGGTTCCAACTATTTTCCTACTACCCCAATTTCTTCATGGCATGATTAAAATTGGATTCCAAAGTCGTTGCAATGCTTTTCACAACTTAGATGGGTTATTATTTAATTATTTTACTAACGTTGTCTAATGTTGAGAAACAATTAAAGGACAACTTGGTGTAGTAGCTTGTTGGAAAGGTGAAGTGTTTTAAAAGTTGGATGCCTAGATAAGGGGGCCTTTGCACATGAATTGATATTATTACTTCAAAAAGATCATTGTGATGGAAATACTGTGAATCATAATAATTTTAAATTATAAAATCCCTTCCAAAAAGCTATAAAATGAGGTTGAGGGGCTCATTTGGGGAAGTTGTTGATTGATATTCTTATATGTTGGATTGAACATGTGAGTTCTTCCAAATATTTTGAGGACAAAAACCCTCTCAAAATTTTTAGATTCAGGCTTGAAATATAATCCCTAGCTAGATTGGTGTGATTCCATACAAGGATCACCATTGCTACAAATCAGAGTTCAGATTTGGTGTTACATCATGGATGAGTTTCATGTCTTTTGAAGCTTAGATATTGCAGAGTTATTGAAGATCTTTGAGGGTGATTGAAGAAGTTGTTTATGGGCCATACAGTTTTGTACCTGTAGGCCATACCATTTGTGTTGATCACCTCTTCTAAGTAATTTGATGAGTGTTTCATCATATATATTTTTGTTTGAATTCACCTGTCCTCTAACCTTCAAACTATAAAACATTGTGAGAAGCTATTTCCAGTTAAACCAGCCATACTTTTGTACTTGTTGGTCATACCACTACTTGGAGGGTGTGTGAGACTTGTTGGGAAAAAAGCACCTAGGGTTTTGGTCTTTATTCATGCTAATTGGAGGCACCAAGTCTTGCTAGTTACTTTCCAAGGAGTTCGGTATTGGGATTTTGAGGTCTTTATGATGATATGATGATCTATGAGCATCATGTACCTATTATACCTATCATTACGAAAGTATAATATGTTGTTGCAAATTAGTTTGAGTCTAATTTTGCTATTATTTTACCCGATTATCCTTTACAATGATTTTGGCATGAGCTGAAGAAGTTTGGAGGTGTATTTTGTTACAATAGCATGAGTTTGGAGTGGTTACTTGATGTTGGTTGGAGTTTATCAACGTTACAATTCATGTCAGACTTGCACTAATAGTTCATCAACAAGCAAGGAGTAATTTCAAACTTGTATCATACTTCCATATTCATACATTCAATGTATATTATCGTTATTTTTCAAGTTGGGTGAATTGTTCATGATTCTAGGCACATATTGGAGGTTTCAACAGTTCCTCTTGGTATCAACACTTGTTATGAGCATGTTAATCTTCTTATCATGACATTTATGATGCAAATATACTTACATTGTAAATCTTCGGAAGGTCATATCATCGAAAGCTCTCTTTTAAACATTCTCATTATAATACTAGATGGTAGTACCACCAGTGAATATATTTTGGTTATTGTTGATACTTACACCACTGAACAAGTGGTTTCTTGTAATCACCCACCATTGACAAGTGGAAGGAGCTTGTTATTTACATGTAACTTAAATTAAACTTTCCCACGAATGTGGATGTGCTATTGTGATTCTCACTGAATAAGTGGATGTTTAATTTCTTGTATTCCATCCATGCCACCGGATAAGTGGTTTGGATGGTTTATCGCTTGATGCCTTCTTTTTAGTAGTTGATTTCAGTTTAAATGAATTCAAAACCCTTTATGCTCTCACCTTGCCCTTTTCGAGACCTTGGTGAGCAAAAAGTGGAAAGGAAGTTGTTATGCATTTCTTGCAATTGAAGGCTAGCATTTCTTTTAGGGTGGTTATTACATTACCTAATCATTTGTACTAACTAAATTAATTAAACTACTCCCCTTCTTTTTATGATGCAATGATGTGTTGTAATGTGAGATCCATTTTTTCTCTTAGTATGTGAGGTGTACATGGCTATAAGAACCTAATTGTGAAGGTTAGAGATGACAAGAACATGAAAGATTTCTAACATTCTTGAATCCATAGTGCATTGTTCTTCATATGAGGAATTCATAAACAAGGAGGTTGTTGATGACTATAGAATATTGTAACTTTAGTGTGCATTTCAATTGTAGAGATCTTGGGTGAGATTAGACTTGGATTGTTCAATATTTTTTTGAAGTGTTTGGTAACAAATTGGTATAAGGTTTTAGAAGCCTATGCGAGTTAGGCATTGTAGCATGGAATGGAGGTTTTCTATAGCCTAATGTTACCATGCTAAGGGGCTACAAGATGTTTGGTGAAGAACTTTCTCCCACATCATGAATTGAGTGAGTTGCCAGAGCATGTATGACAATGTAGGCTAGCACACAGTAGTGTTGAGGTGCATGCAATGACAATTGAGGGCATGCATATGTCCTAGAGGATGTTTAAATTTATTTCAAATACAAGAAGCAATTAGGAAGTTAGTCTCCACTATTGCAAGCCATAGTTTGGTTTTGGCTATTGTGCAAGAAGATAATTCATATTTAGGTGTGGCATCAAACACCTTTGACCAAGCATATGTAATAACATCTAATTATTTGAGGTTATCCATTTAGGGTAGTTCCATTTGAGATGATGTATAACATGTTGATATCATGGTACAATCATGATATGGTTATGTGATGGTAGGTATTCCATGAATGATCAATACTAAAATAGTTGGGATTCTAGGGAAGTTTGAGCATTATTTCTTGTCTATGGCACAAATGGTATAGGATGATGATGCATTGTTTCTTAAAGGTGTGGTAATTCTATGAATCATGATTGTGGAGGTTGTACATTATAGTCTACAAATTGTGAAGGTGTAAAGGAGACTAATAGTATTTGGAGTGTGTTTTAGATTATTACAACTATAGTTATCCTTTTTTGGTGGGATTTTTTCATGTAAGGGTCTCCCATGTAAAACCTTATGTCTCATGTTTACGTGGTTTGCATATGATTTCATGTTTTTTTCTTCTTCTTTTCTACAAAATATACTATTACAATAAATATAATTATAATTTGGATCACATGATCTAAAGGTTTCTAATATCCTAGATTATTTGTCATCTTGAGATTAATTTCTTGATATTTGGTGTTAGAGAAAGCTCATTTACGCAAGGTCACATCATTTGGTGTGAAAGCCTTACATTTATGGTGGTGAAACCTTGGCAAAAAGGGTTTTGTGTTGTACATCTATAAATAGTTCAAGTGGGATTACTTGAAGGATTTTGTGAGAATACAATGAGCTATTTTTTGGATTCATGTATAGCATGTCAAGATTTGACATTGAGAGATTCAATGGGAAATTTTTTGGGTTATGGAAGTTGAAGTATAAGACCTAGTAGAGAGATCAATGTACAATAGCATCATTTTCAATGAAACCTATAGGTATATTTGATGAGGATTGAAATAAATTGGACACAGAAGCCAAAAATACTATTTGTTTGTCTTTTAGACTATATATTAATTATTGCGTTAGAATAACCGACTAAAATTTACTGTGGAAGAAGATAGGAACCTTGTATCAATCCAAGAGTCTTGTGAATAAAATATTCTTCAAAGGAAAGTTCTACTCTTTAAAGATGAAAGAGAGGAGACTTTATAAATCAACATCTGAATATCTTTATTTTAATTATGAGTCAATCAATGTTGATTGCAGTCAAGTTAGAAAAAGAGTATATATGCACAATATTAATTTACTCCTTACCTAATTCATGGGAGAGAATGATTATGACAATTATTGGTAACCATTCGCCAAAGCTAGATGGCATTGTAGGTGTCTTGTTAAGGGAAGAAATTAGGAGGTCCATGGATGAATACTCTCATGATGCCTTGGTTTTAAAGGGTAGGTTAAAGGATAGAGGGGATAATATGAAGTTTGGAGACAAGAATTTCAAGGAAGAGGGAAAGTATAGGTCTCTTGGTAAACCTAAAATAAAGTGCTGGAATTTTGGAAGGAGAGGTCACATAAAGAAGGAATGCAAGTCTAAGAAGAAAGATGGGTAATTTGATAAATCCTTGGACAATGATGAGTATAGAAGTGGTGCTTTTATCTTTGCTAATATTATTGGTGGTAATTCTTGGTTGATTGACTTGAGTGCATTATATCACATGAACCCTCATAGGAAGGTGACTCTAATTACAAGGAGTGTGATGGAGGACAAGTTTTCCATAGCGATAAAAACTCCCTCTACACAATTGTCTAGGGAAAGATGAGGGTGTCCTCTAGGGATGGACGAGTGAGGATACTTTTCTATATTTTACATATTCCAAATATGGTAAGAAATCTTATTTATATTTCTAAGATGATTTAATTTGGAATGAATGTTTCCTTTGGTGAAGGTTGCATGTTGGGTAGAATAAATTCAGTGTTGTCTCAAGACATTAAATATGGAACACTCTTAGGATAGAAACAACAATTTCATGTAGCTTAGTCAATCATATTGAACCTAAATAAGGTATTTTGTGGGACCATAGGTTGGGTCACATAGGAGAAAAGGGTTTGAAAACCTTAGTACATAATAATATGGTGGAAGGTCTTTCAAATTGTTCTATTTATTTTGAATTCTATTAGCATTAGGTGTTAGGAAAGAATAATAGAGTAAGGTTTGATTTAGGAAGACTACAACAAGAGACATTTTGAAAGTGACTCGTTGTAATGTATTTGGTCCTATGGATGTGCACTCAATTGGTAAGTCTTAGTAGTATGTCTCCTTTATTGATGATTATTCTAGATATGCTTAGGTATATTTTTGTAGAAAAGAAGTTTTTAGAAAGTTTAAGAAGTTTAAGGAACTTGTAGAGAATTAGACTACTAAGAAAATAAAAGTGTTAAGGTCAAATAGTACTAGTGACTATTGACCTAAGGATTTTGAGGCTCTTAAAAACATGTTCGAATTGTTAGACATAAAAGAACTCCCTACATGTAATAAAATTGAGTAATTGAAATTTTGAACAAAACCAAGTATTGGATTGAGCTAGAATCCTATTAAGCAATGCTAGCCCAAGATAAGAGTTTTGGAATAAGGTAGTTAATATTACTTATCACTTGAAA
The DNA here is from genome assembly GCA_007115665.2 of Sequoiadendron giganteum. Taxonomy (NCBI): domain Eukaryota; kingdom Viridiplantae; phylum Streptophyta; class Pinopsida; order Cupressales; family Cupressaceae; genus Sequoiadendron; species Sequoiadendron giganteum. Next base: position 588,020,306 of record CM021103.1, on the reverse strand, counting down.
AATAGGTCTCCCACTTCCATTCTTGAGGCATCATATAAGAGGTGGATAGGTGAGAAGATTTTTGTTACATATTTGAGAGTATTTGTTTATGAGATATTTGTTCTCTTATCAAGGATAATATTCTAACTTTGATTTTAAGGATAAGAAGTGTGTTTTTGTTAGGTATAGTGAAAATGTGAAAGGCTGAGATTTGGAATTTGCTGACATTGAGGGCTCTCTACTCAAGGGATTTGTATTTAGGGAATTTATATTTTTATTTAGGGAGGAAAAATCGAAGGAAAATGAGAGTCAAATATGCAGTTTGAACACAACAAGAAGGAAAATGCATCTACACATGAATAAACTAGTCCACATGCCATTATGGGTAGAAAGGATAAAGGTAAATATTACAAAAAAAATTGAAGAATAGGATTTAGATGTAGCATGATCTTTAACTATGTGAAAAGGTCTACAAGACAACAAAACTACCTAATAGATATACTACACTAGATTTCTATTTTGTTTTTTCTCTAACCTGTACTAAAGAACCAAATTTTATAGAAGAATATCTCTCTTCCAAGGAAAATAATTATACACCTGAAATTAACACATCATCATCTCAACTAATCACTTGACCATTTCCTCCATATTTCCTTGAGTAGATCCCTATTTATTTGATTTATTATCTATTTTTTATTTCATTATTAATTAAATAATAAATTTTTATTTAATTAATAAAATCACTATTCATCACTATTCACCCAAATTGTTTCCTAGAATTTAATCATTAATCATCCTTCTTCTACTATCCACCTTAAATGAATCTAAATAATTATTTATCTAAGTTCCCCATCCTCATATTAAAAATTAAATAAATAAACCTATTTTATTTAATCCCATTTTCCCATCCACTTTTCATTAAGTGGGTTATAATCAATTAACTCGCTAATCACTTGCACATTCCTAACCCTTATTAATCCCCCCAAATCACACACATTCTCCAAAAGTGTGCATAGCATGGGTCCTTTATACATAAAGTATGGGTCTTTGTACATGTGACATGGGTCAAATATTTGCCCATACCCCCAAGGTAATCCAAAGTATCCCTTCAATCTTGTCCATTCACTTTCTCTTAGGGAATCGTCAACCATTGATTTTCCTTTAATATCGGACCCCTTCATCCTCATAAGCCATATGGAGACATTTTTGTCTCCTCATCCTCCCAAGTCTCTCAAGCAATGAGAGCTTTTGATCCTTCAACTCAATCTTATCCACCCAATCCCTCTTTCCAAAATCTATCAATTAGATGCAATACAAGTCATTTATAAGACTCCATGAAATGCATTGTTATGTTGCAGGTAAGAGCATTAAAATATAGTCAAATCAACCATCTTCGACCACAACCACCATAGTTTGGTGTAACAAGGAGTTGGCATTGGTGAGATTCCTTTATGTTTTTAATCAATACTTTGTTGACTCTTATGCTTAATCGAAGTGTTACATATATATTGAGTAGAATAGGTTAATCTAGTTTAACTTGTTCTTGAGTGCTCACATTTTATCTAAACACATATTTGCATGCCCAACGGGACCCACATCCCTTTTTATAATTATTTTCACGTGTTTGTAGCTTCTTTTTTTCTAGTTACAGGTTCTAGATTAGTGTATTTGCTATGTTTTTAGTGTATCTACACTTGAATCAACATATTTACACATCTTCTAGTGTTTTTTCAACACATAGAGGCCATCCTTCATGGATCAATGCATGTGTAACATGTTTTTTCAAATTTGTATTAAGCTTGGTAGCCTAACAAGGTCATGAAAACCATCTTGATTTTGGTCATTTTTTAGGGTTTTTAGCCTTTAATCTTATGTTTTTGAACATAAATAGTCTCCCAAGGGTTTATATGTCACCCCAACCTTCTTTTGTGATCCTCAAACATTAAAATTTCTAGGTTTTCATCATGTTTTTTGGCCCTAATCACAATTGAACGGATCTACAACATGATTTACAATATTTAAAGAGGCTCAATTTTTTATAATCAATCTTTATTTCAGTCACTTTTTAGGGGTTTTAGGCCTCTAATTTTGTGTTTTCATAGGGAAATAATGTCCTAAGGGTTTATATATCATCCTAACCCTCTTTTGTGACCCTCAAAAATTATTTTTTGTTTTCATCATGTTTTTGACCTTGATCACAGTTCAACAGGTCCACAACCCGTTTCAATGCATCCTCATGTTCAACATTTTTTGCGACCAATCATCATTTTGGTCACTTTTATTAAGTTTTTTAGGCCTCTAATCTTTTTTTTATGGGAAATAGTGTGTCCCAATAGTTTATATATCATCTTAACCCTATTTTATGGCTCCCTAACATTGATTTTTGTAGGTTTTGACTAGGGTTTTGGGCCATAATCATGTTTTAGTGGATCTACAACATAAATTAGTGTATTTACACATAAAAGTGGTAGATTTGCAAATTAGTTTCCCAACTTCATTTTTATCACTAGCCACATGTTTTTCTCTCTATTTTATGATAAACAATTATTATTTAAGGTGTCCTGATGTTTAAATAACTATTCTTCTAAGTTATTTTGTTGGTTTTGCATCCTTTTTTGTAGGTTTATGTCCATTTTCAGGCTCGATCATAGTTTGGCGAGTTTGTAATATCTTGTGGCAGCTCTTCAACTATTTCAATGGCTCTACTTTGGTAACATCATTTCATCATATTTTTTTATATTTAAGCTTTATTAACCCCCAGCGCTAATGAGTTCTTTATTGTGCCTTATCATCCAACATATTCTTATGCAAATAATCTCATGTCCAAGACATAAACTTAAACTACTAACATTTTATTTGTAGCAATTGATTATAAAAGATGTATATTTTATTAATAATCTAGACACGCTTAAATTTATCAAGGGGAATTAACATGTATGCCATGCTTGTGAGGCCTAGCTAAGTATATTATCTCTCCTCACACCTTTTGGTGATGTTGGAGATCACAATCTTACGTTATTCTCTTTTCCTTTTATCATTTTTATCCCAAGGACTCTGATCGTGTATTCTCTCCCCTTGCACTTCATGTGATGTTGGGTGATTAGAATAAATTAGATCATTCTTCTAGGGGGCATGCCTTGGATTTCATCACCAAGGGGACAACACAAAATCTAGCATTTTGTCATAGTATAAAAAACAAACAATGAATCAAAAGACACACCTCTCGAAAGCAAAATATGTCAATATTGGTTAAGCCCCCAATAACCTTATACTTTGGGGAAGGGAAGGGGAAGGATGGGTATCCTCTTCTCCTAGCAATTTGACATATTTTCCTTTCATCTATGAATTTGGCCTCACATACCCTTGTATTATATTAAGGACACGCCAAGAAACCATAATTTAATCTTAGTCTAAGACAAATCAACCATCCTTTCTTATAGTTCACTAGACACAAATCACCCTAGGAAGTTACATCATACCATAGTTGGTCATGATAGTAGTAAGCCATGGGCAGGCATGCATAAGTCCTCCATTGGCTAAGTTATGGGTGAGGTGGTTGTCCCTATGACCTGAGGTCCTCTAAAAGAGGCTAAGGTTACCCACTCATCAAAGGTGGTATATCTATGTACCTACAAGGAATGATACACTCACATGAATAATAATAGGTTGTTATCATGCTTAGATTATCTTATTTTTGAGACCCATGAAACCCCTTTAATAAAAAATCCTTAAAATCCAAGATAATTTGCATGCCTTTGAATGTGATTAAAATTATGATTTTTTAAATATTGCCAAAGGTCAAGCTTCCTAATCCAATACTTTCCACAATCCATTTTATCCTAATTATCCAAATCCAAATCAATATCATTCTTAATCTTCTAATTGAATCATCAAACCCAATCAAAGGTCTTCTACCCCATCCATCTAATCATTCCTTTAATCCATCCTAATCATCTACCTCATCATCAAAATCTTAATTAATCCCATATTTTATCTTTTAAGAACCTTAAGTTTATCCACTCCAAATTTGTATCTAATCTAAATCCTTCTTCTAATCCAAAATTCAAACCCCTCATCTTTTCTAATCTAAAGCCCTAAGCAAGTCCAACCAAGAAAATATATATCTAATCCTTAATATTACCCATCCATGTAATCCCTTCTATAAAATAACCTATACCAATATTAAAATAGCCACTTGCCCTAGTCAAATTAAATCAATCAAATCAATGCTTGCTTGAGAACCTAGCCTATCTCAAGTGGGTAATTGAACAATTCTTATTAATTAAAAAATTTGATAACATTGTTGAAGCTTTACGTGTTTGATGATGTCATTGAATATGTATGCTTTTACCAAGCTTTGCACATGTAAACGGACTCGGATTTTTGCATACAAAGTTTCTATCTTCTTGGAAAAGTTTTGAGTTTTTAGGGCTTTCACGAAGAAAGCACTTTTTCGTCCTAAAACTCTATTTAAGCAAACTTTTGGTTTGCATCTAAAGGAGGAAAGATAGAATTTTCTTCTCATCAAGATTTGGAGGCTCAAACGAAGTGCTCTTTCAGTGTCCTTCGTGGATCCAGGATTGGGAAGCACAAAGGCATGCTTTTTCATAGTCCAATCTTCTAGGCCATCACATTTCAAAAGTAGGTTGTTAGCTTTTTCAATTTTCATCTATCTGGGTCCATCTGGTTTTTGCTCCTCTTGAAAATTGGGAAATTTTATATTCCCCAAAAATTCACTTTTTTGGTGTTTTTTCGAGAAGCCCTCAGCTTTTTCAAAAACTGATGAACTAGGTCTCTTCAAAATGTGATTGTCTACAAAACCCACACCTCAGTTTTTTTCTAGAAATCCACTCTTTGGAGAGAAATGAGTCACCTTTTTGTGCCAGCGAAGATTTCCAAGAATAGAATTAAAAGCAGTAGTTAACTCGATGCCTTTGCCAAGTTTAATTTGTTATTCTTGTTTCATGCTCATCTGTTCTTTGTAAAATAGAAATATCAAATGTATAGTTGGAACTTTCCCTGCTTTTAAATCAGTTAATTGATTTTAGCAAGTGGTTAGTTAGTTGTCTTGTGTTAGTTTTAGAAATAAATCTTGCTAGTTGGCAAGTCTAGTTGGCTTAAAGCAAGGAGATTTTAGGGTTACCTACTCCTTGTTTGTGTATAAATAAGGGCAGCCTTGCCCACTATTTTGGAACTATTATTGTAAGATCTAATTTGTAAGCCTATATTGCTGCAAATTATTGTTCAATTATCGTTCAACTTGTGTCAAGTGTAATCTAGTGTTTGATTGCACATTGTAAGCATGTCTTTGCTACAATATGTTGTCCAAAAATGTAATTGCTATTATAAATTTAGAAAAGTGAAAACTTAAGTCTTCTTTGCTCTGATTTACTTGCTCGATCTCTTTCAATTTATTATCTTATGTGTTTTTCTTATATAATCTTTATTTCAACTTACATCTTATAAATACATTGAATCTTCAGGTGTGATCTAAATATAAGTTTAAACTTTTGTGTTAATCAAATCATTTTTGGTTGACTTTTGACTCTCAAGCTCTGAGTTTACTTGAGTTGTCAGAACATCTATAGTTTAGGCCTAGTTGTAGTTTGAAGTTTTGGAAAAGAGAAAACCTCAGCTACAACGCAAAGAGTTTTATAACCTTGTGCTCTTAGCTAAGAATAAAAAGATTGGTAGTAGTTTAGTATTCCTTTTAAGCATCATCGGCGAAAGAGGAGCTTCCCCTCCTAATTTGAAGAGTGGTTTAACTATGCATAGATGTTTGTTTCTAATCCACATACCAGAGGTGCGAATTAAAACACTAACACACTCGACCTAGTTCACCACCAATCAAGCCAACGAAGGAGACAAGCCATCATATGGGAATTCAAGGAAGGTATTCCAAAGGTGAACACATCTTTTGTTTCTATTGCAAGGACACATTGCAAAAGAATGTAGGTATCATGATCCTTATACCATTTGTAGAGAAGTAACCATTGCAAATTAATGTGCAAGACAAGTACCAAAAGGAGCCTATGCTCCCTAACATTGATTTTTGTAGGTTTTGACTAGGGTTTTGGGCCATAATCATGTTTTAGTGGATCTACAACATAAATTAGTGTATTTACACATAAAAGTGGTAGATTTGCAAATTAGTTTCCCAACTTCATTTTTATCACTAGCCACATGTTTTTCTCTCTATTTTATGATAAACAATTATTATTTAAGGTGTCCTGATGTTTAAATAACTATTCTTCTAAGTTATTTTGTTGGTTTTGCATCCTTTTTTGTAGGTTTATGTCCATTTTCAGGCTCGATCATAGTTTGGCGAGTTTGTAATATCTTGTGGCAGCTCTTCAACTATTTCAATGGCTCTACTTTGGTAACATCATTTCATCATATTTTTTTATATTTAAGCTTTATTAACCCCCAGCGCTAATGAGTTCTTTATTGTGCCTTATCATCCAACATATTCTTATGCAAATAATCTCATGTCCAAGACATAAACTTAAACTACTAACATTTTATTTGTAGCAATTGATTATAAAAGATGTATATTTTATTAATAATCTAGACACGCTTAAATTTATCAAGGGGAATTAACATGTATGCCATGCTTGTGAGGCCTAGCTAAGTATATTATCTCTCCTCACACCTTTTGGTGATGTTGGAGATCACAATCTTACGTTATTCTCTTTTCCTTTTATCATTTTTATCCCAAGGACTCTGATCGTGTATTCTCTCCCCTTGCACTTCATGTGATGTTGGGTGATTAGAATAAATTAGATCATTCTTCTAGGGGGCATGCCTTGGATTTCATCACCAAGGGGACAACACAAAATCTAGCATTTTGTCATAGTATAAAAAACAAACAATGAATCAAAAGACACACCTCTCGAAAGCAAAATATGTCAATATTGGTTAAGCCCCCAATAACCTTATACTTTGGGGAAGGGAAGGGGAAGGATGGGTATCCTCTTCTCCTAGCAATTTGACATATTTTCCTTTCATCTATGAATTTGGCCTCACATACCCTTGTATTATATTAAGGACACGCCAAGAAACCATAATTTAATCTTAGTCTAAGACAAATCAACCATCCTTTCTTATAGTTCACTAGACACAAATCACCCTAGGAAGTTACATCATACCATAGTTGGTCATGATAGTAGTAAGCCATGGGCAGGCATGCATAAGTCCTCCATTGGCTAAGTTATGGGTGAGGTGGTTGTCCCTATGACCTGAGGTCCTCTAAAAGAGGCTAAGGTTACCCACTCCTCAAAGGTGGTATATCTATGTACCTACAAGGAATGATACACTCACATGAATAATAATAGGTTGTTATCATGCTTAGATTATCTTATTTTTGAGACCCATGAAACCCCTTTAATAAAAAATCCTTAAAATCCAAGATAATTTGCATGCCTTTGAATGTGATTAAAATTATGATTTTTTAAATATTGCCAAAGGTCAAGCTTCCTAATCCAATACTTTCCACAATCCATTTTATCCTAATTATCCAAATCCAAATCAATATCATTCTTAATCTTCTAATTGAATCATCAAACCCAATCAAAGGTCTTCTACCCCATCCATCTAATCATTCCTTTAATCCATCCTAATCATCTACCTCATCATCAAAATCTTAATTAATCCCATATTTTATCTTTTAAGAACCTTAAGTTTATCCACTCCAAATTTGTATCTAATCTAAATCCTTCTTCTAATCCAAAATTCAAACCCCTCATCTTTTCTAATCTAAAGCCCTAAGCAAGTCCAACCAAGAAAATATATATCTAATCCTTAATATTACCCATCCATGTAATCCCTTCTATAAAATAACCTATACCAATATTAAAATAGCCACTTGCCCTAGTCAAATTAAATCAATCAAATCAATGCTTGCTTGAGAACCTAGCCTATCTCAAGTGGGTAATTGAACAATTCTTATTAATTAAAAAATTTGATAACATTGTTGAAGCTTTACGTGTTTGATGATGTCATTGAATATGTATGCTTTTACCAAGCTTTGCACATGTAAACGGACTCGGATTTTTGCATACAAAGTTTCTATCTTCTTGGAAAAGTTTTGAGTTTTTAGGGCTTTCACGAAGAAAGCACTTTTTCGTCCTAAAACTCTATTTAAGCAAACTTTTGGTTTGCATCTAAAGGAGGAAAGATAGAATTTTCTTCTCATCAAGATTTGGAGGCTCAAACGAAGTGCTCTTTCAGTGTCCTTCGTGGATCCAGGATTGGGAAGCACAAAGGCATGCTTTTTCATAGTCCAATCTTCTAGGCCATCACATTTCAAAAGTAGGTTGTTAGCTTTTTCAATTTTCATCTATCTGGGTCCATCTGGTTTTTGCTCCTCTTGAAAATTGGGAAATTTTATATTCCCCAAAAATTCACTTTTTTGGTGTTTTTTCGAGAAGCCCTCAGCTTTTTCAAAAACTGATGAACTAGGTCTCTTCAAAATGTGATTGTCTACAAAACCCACACCTCAGTTTTTTTCTAGAAATCCACTCTTTGGAGAGAAATGAGTCACCTTTTTGTGCCAGCGAAGATTTCCAAGAATAGAATTAAAAGCAGTAGTTAACTCGATGCCTTTGCCAAGTTTAATTTGTTATTCTTGTTTCATGCTCATCTGTTCTTTGTAAAATAGAAATATCAAATGTATAGTTGGAACTTTCCCTGCTTTTAAATCAGTTAATTGATTTTAGCAAGTGGTTAGTTAGTTGTCTTGTGTTAGTTTTAGAAATAAATCTTGCTAGTTGGCAAGTCTAGTTGGCTTAAAGCAAGGAGATTTTAGGGTTACCTACTCCTTGTTTGTGTATAAATAAGGGCAGCCTTGCCCACTATTTTGGAACTATTATTGTAAGATCTAATTTGTAAGCCTATATTGCTGCAAATTATTGTTCAATTATCGTTCAACTTGTGTCAAGTGTAATCTAGTGTTTGATTGCACATTGTAAGCATGTCTTTGCTACAATATGTTGTCCAAAAATGTAATTGCTATTATAAATTTAGAAAAGTGAAAACTTAAGTCTTCTTTGCTCTGATTTACTTGCTCGATCTCTTTCAATTTATTATCTTATGTGTTTTTCTTATATAATCTTTATTTCAACTTACATCTTATAAATACATTGAATCTTCAGGTGTGATCTAAATATTAGTTTAAACTTTTGTGTTAATCAAATCATTTTTGGTTGACTTTTGACTCTCAAGCTCTGAGTTTACTTGAGTTGTCAGAACATCTATAGTTTAGGCCTAGTTGTAGTTTGAAGTTTTGGAAAAGAGAAAACCTCAGCTACAACGCAAAGAGTTTTATAACCTTGTGCTCTTAGCTAAGAATAAAAAGATTGGTAGTAGTTTAGTATTCCTTTTAAGCATCATCGGCGAAAGAGGAGCTTCCCCTCCTAATTTGAAGAGTGGTTTAACTATGCATAGATGTTTGTTTCTAATCCACATACCAGAGGTGCGAATTAAAACACTAACACACTCGACCTAGTTCACCACCAATCAAGCCAACGAAGGAGACAAGCCATCATATGGGAATTCAAGGAAGGTATTCCAAAGGTGAACACATCTTTTGTTTCTATTGCAAGGACACATTGCAAAAGAATGTAGGTATCATGATCCTTATACCATTTGTAGAGAAGTAACCATTGCAAATTAATGTGCAAGACAAGTACCAAAAGGAGCCTATGCTCCCTAACATTGATTTTTGTAGGTTTTGACTAGGGTTTTGGGCCATAATCATGTTTTAGTGGATCTACAACATAAATTAGTGTATTTACACATAAAAGTGGTAGATTTGCAAATTAGTTTCCCAACTTCATTTTTATCACTAGCCACATGTTTTTCTCTCTATTTTATGATAAACAATTATTATTTAAGGTGTCCTGATGTTTAAATAACTATTCTTCTAAGTTATTTTGTTGGTTTTGCATCCTTTTTTGTAGGTTTATGTCCATTTTCAGGCTCGATCATAGTTTGGCGAGTTTGTAATATCTTGTGGCAGCTCTTCAACTATTTCAATGGCTCTACTTTGGTAACATCATTTCATCATATTTTTTTATATTTAAGCTTTATTAACCCCCAGCGCTAATGAGTTCTTTATTGTGCCTTATCATCCAACATATTCTTATGCAAATAATCTCATGTCCAAGACATAAACTTAAACTACTAACATTTTATTTGTAGCAATTGATTATAAAAGATGTATATTTTATTAATAATCTAGACACGCTTAAATTTATCAAGGGGAATTAACATGTATGCCATGCTTGTGAGGCCTAGCTAAGTATATTATCTCTCCTCACACCTTTTGGTGATGTTGGAGATCACAATCTTACGTTATTCTCTTTTCCTTTTATCATTTTTATCCCAAGGACTCTGATCGTGTATTCTCTCCCCTTGCACTTCATGTGATGTTGGGTGATTAGAATAAATTAGATCATTCTTCTAGGGGGCATGCCTTGGATTTCATCACCAAGGGGACAACACAAAATCTAGCATTTTGTCATAGTATAAAAAACAAACAATGAATCAAAAGACACACCTCTCGAAAGCAAAATATGTCAATATTGGTTAAGCCCCCAATAACCTTATACTTTGGGGAAGGGAAGGGGAAGGATGGGTATCCTCTTCTCCTAGCAATTTGACATATTTTCCTTTCATCTATGAATTTGGCCTCACATACCCTTGTATTATATTAAGGACACGCCAAGAAACCATAATTTAATCTTAGTCTAAGACAAATCAACCATCCTTTCTTATAGTTCACTAGACACAAATCACCCTAGGAAGTTACATCATACCATAGTTGGTCATGATAGTAGTAAGCCATGGGCAGGCATGCATAAGTCCTCCATTGGCTAAGTTATGGGTGAGGTGGTTGTCCCTATGACCTGAGGTCCTCTAAAAGAGGCTAAGGTTACCCACTCCTCAAAGGTGGTATATCTATGTACCTACAAGGAATGATACACTCACATGAATAATAATAGGTTGTTATCATGCTTAGATTATCTTATTTTTGAGACCCATGAAACCCCTTTAATAAAAAATCCTTAAAATCCAAGATAATTTGCATGCCTTTGAATGTGATTAAAATTATGATTTTTTAAATATTGCCAAAGGTCAAGCTTCCTAATCCAATACTTTCCACAATCCATTTTATCCTAATTATCCAAATCCAAATCAATATCATTCTTAATCTTCTAATTGAATCATCAAACCCAATCAAAGGTCTTCTACCCCATCCATCTAATCATTCCTTTAATCCATCCTAATCATCTACCTCATCATCAAAATCTTAATTAATCCCATATTTTATCTTTTAAGAACCTTAAGTTTATCCACTCCAAATTTGTATCTAATCTAAATCCTTCTTCTAATCCAAAATTCAAACCCCTCATCTTTTCTAATCTAAAGCCCTAAGCAAGTCCAACCAAGAAAATATATATCTAATCCTTAATATTACCCATCCATGTAATCCCTTCTATAAAATAACCTATACCAATATTAAAATAGCCACTTGCCCTAGTCAAATTAAATCAATCAAATCAATGCTTGCTTGAGAACCTAGCCTATCTCAAGTGGGTAATTGAACAATTCTTATTAATTAAAAAATTTGATAACATTGTTGAAGCTTTACGTGTTTGATGATGTCATTGAATATGTATGCTTTTACCAAGCTTTGCACATGTAAACGGACTCGGATTTTTGCATACAAAGTTTCTATCTTCTTGGAAAAGTTTTGAGTTTTTAGGGCTTTCACGAAGAAAGCACTTTTTCGTCCTAAAACTCTATTTAAGCAAACTTTTGGTTTGCATCTAAAGGAGGAAAGATAGAATTTTCTTCTCATCAAGATTTGGAGGCTCAAACGAAGTGCTCTTTCAGTGTCCTTCGTGGATCCAGGATTGGGAAGCACAAAGGCATGCTTTTTCATAGTCCAATCTTCTAGGCCATCACATTTCAAAAGTAGGTTGTTAGCTTTTTCAATTTTCATCTATCTGGGTCCATCTGGTTTTTGCTCCTCTTGAAAATTGGGAAATTTTATATTCCCCAAAAATTCACTTTTTTGGTGTTTTTTCGAGAAGCCCTCAGCTTTTTCAAAAACTGATGAACTAGGTCTCTTCAAAATGTGATTGTCTACAAAACCCACACCTCAGTTTTTTTCTAGAAATCCACTCTTTGGAGAGAAATGAGTCACCTTTTTGTGCCAGCGAAGATTTCCAAGAATAGAATTAAAAGCAGTAGTTAACTCGATGCCTTTGCCAAGTTTAATTTGTTATTCTTGTTTCATGCTCATCTGTTCTTTGTAAAATAGAAATATCAAATGTATAGTTGGAACTTTCCCTGCTTTTAAATCAGTTAATTGATTTTAGCAAGTGGTTAGTTAGTTGTCTTGTGTTAGTTTTAGAAATAAATCTTGCTAGTTGGCAAGTCTAGTTGGCTTAAAGCAAGGAGATTTTAGGGTTACCTACTCCTTGTTTGTGTATAAATAAGGGCAGCCTTGCCCACTATTTTGGAACTATTATTGTAAGATCTAATTTGTAAGCCTATATTGCTGCAAATTATTGTTCAATTATCGTTCAACTTGTGTCAAGTGTAATCTAGTGTTTGATTGCACATTGTAAGCATGTCTTTGCTACAATATGTTGTCCAAAAATGTAATTGCTATTATAAATTTAGAAAAGTGAAAACTTAAGTCTTCTTTGCTCTGATTTACTTGCTCGATCTCTTTCAATTTATTATCTTATGTGTTTTTCTTATATAATCTTTATTTCAACTTACATCTTATAAATACATTGAATCTTCAGGTGTGATCTAAATATAAGTTTAAACTTTTGTGTTAATCAAATCATTTTTGGTTGACTTTTGACTCTCAAGCTCTGAGTTTACTTGAGTTGTCAGAACATCTATAGTTTAGGCCTAGTTGTAGTTTGAAGTTTTGGAAAAGAGAAAACCTCAGCTACAACGCAAAGAGTTTTATAACCTTGTGCTCTTAGCTAAGAATAAAAAGATTGGTAGTAGTTTAGTATTCCTTTTAAGCATCATCGGCGAAAGAGGAGCTTCCCCTCCTAATTTGAAGAGTGGTTTAACTATGCATAGATGTTTGTTTCTAATCCACATACCAGAGGTGCGAATTAAAACACTAACACACTCGACCTAGTTCACCACCAATCAAGCCAACGAAGGAGACAAGCCATCATATGGGAATTCAAGGAAGGTATTCCAAAGGTGAACACATCTTTTGTTTCTATTGCAAGGACACATTGCAAAAGAATGTAGGTATCATGATCCTTATACCATTTGTAGAGAAGTAACCATTGCAAATTAATGTGCAAGACAAGTACCAAAAGGAGCCTATGTTTCATAAAAAGGATGAAAGGAGAAGAAACCACTCTCTAAGACAAAAGAAAGAGGAAGATCAAGATGCACTCACAAGAGGTAAGAATTTTGTTGATTTGAGTATGTTCAAATTTCATAACTATTGCTCTACTACAAGATTGAAGAGAATTGGGATGACTAGTGTTCAAGATATTAACCAAAACTTCACCTAAAACATGGCAAAGGCAAGAATGAGCAGCCACTAGGAAAAAGGGAGAAGAAGCTTACCAAAACACCACGATCAAGGAGAGAATAACATTCACTAGCATTGCATGGTAAGGGGTTGTCATTTAATTATTGGATAGAGGATTTACTTGATTTGCAAAGGAGAAAGGATGGGTTGCTTTCATCTGCATGGGCATAAAAGCAGCAGCACTCCAAGCATCTCGTACAAATATAGATATGTTCAAAATGCTAACACCATTTGTAGAGTAAGGAAAGAGGATTATTCACTCACACTGAGTGAGCATGAAGAGCATGTCTACTTAGAGGCCAAGAAGGGACCAAAAGCAATGTGAGGTAATGGATCAATTTCGGCCTTCATATTTCTCTCATTGATGATTGGTACTGACATCCACTCATTTATAGAAAGGGTGGGTAATTAAGGCGCTTGATTGCATTAGGGTACTTCACTTCTAACAAAACCAGTAAAATGAATAGGGTGGTGATCAGCATAGACATTTTCAGTGTTATACACATGCATATCTATTCATGGCAATGTTGTCATTTGACATGTAATTTTTTCCCACTTCTTGTATGGTATAGCAAGGAAGGGACGCTAGCATAACTTGTATGGGCCAGGGAGACAATCTGCTTATCATGAATGGGCACAGGAACAAAATGCAACCACTTGGTAATGGCAAGTATGAGCAGCAGAATACTCTCAAAATCTGTAGCCCATTGAGAATGAAGTATTGGGGATAATTGTAGTCATCCCCTAAACACTAGGCAGCAATTTCAATGTCTTGATTGTGTACATTAGGAGTGAAAGTTCCCATTGCGTTGGACAATATAATCGCACAACTAATGCTTTGTGCAACATCAAATACATTTTTTCTCCCAACATACTGGCCTAAAATCAACATCATTTCCTTTGTTAAACTTGCTAATGCATATATATTCACATCATCTTTTTGGCATCTCTCCACATCCTTTTTTTATTAAAGATAGTTTATAAATATCAAAAAGACTTTTTACATTTTTATATCAGAACTGAATCCGATTTACTGTTTAGCTAATTCATGGTTCATAGTGTATCTTTTGTATTTCAAAAAGGAATAGCATTAGGATTTACAAAATATTCTTAGAAATGTCGGCTCTCACTGCATCTGTCCATATCATAGCAGCCCAGGAGGGGTCTATTTGGGAAATTCTGAGTTGGATCTGACTATCTCAACTGTTCCTTCAAATTTAGAGCCTAATATATAGATTCCTTGTTTCATTGTGTATCTATTCTGCAAAAGAAGCATAAAAATTTGTTGTAGTCCTTCCACTTAGTGGCCAAACCCACCCCTTATACTTTCTCGATTGGACATTTCCCATAGAAGAGACCATTTCATCTAAACAGGCAAACCTAGAGAGGGGAATATAACTATTCATTCATACCACAACTCCCCAAGCTCCCCATACACTATCAAAACCAGATTTCATGTGACATGCAATTTTATGGCACCAAAGATTCATTATTTTTAAATGCACAAATAGGAAGCTGAAATGCATACCTTGTCCCTATGTAAAAATTCTGAGAGATGATAAATGAGATAAATGCCTGCTAAGCTCCTTCAAATTCTTTAGTTTCTGCTGCAATGAACATTATCTTCAATGCAAATATCAGAAACTTATTTTATCTCTTTCCTTTCTCAAGTAGCATCATTATCATAGGGAAGAGTACCACCTCAATTTCCTCATAAATGTATATTTGTTTTGCACAAAGACAGCAAAATTGTTGGGAAAACAGGGTTTAGAATTAACTGTATTATTAAACTGAAAAAACTTTGTAATGAACGATCAGTATTGTTTCACCAACCTTCAAAGTGCTTTCCAGAAAAATATTCGTTGTCTATCTAAAACAGAAAATACTTGAACAACGTTCCTTTATTTTCTGTGTTTCTTTCTTATATTACAAACAAAGCTTCTTACATTAACATTTCTATGGCTAGAATTTTACAAGCTATAACATATCGGGATCTTTATTATCACTCATTCTTGTCTATTGATGAAAGTGAAATTGTAGATCCCAATCCTTAGCCATGGCATGATTTTATTCTAAACCTCATCATAAGTTCAGAAAAAGAAAAATTTTAAAATACATAAATTATCCCATCATTTGGGTTGATTTTCAAGAGCATAATTGTAGATTTAATACAAAAATGTACAGAATTGTTGTACAAGAAAGGATAAGTACATCCATGCCAAGTGCCAATATTAGTGTTATACATACATTAGTGTTTAAGCACACAATGTCCTCCTTTATTAAAACAGTGTGCATGGGTACTGAGTCAAAATTTAAAACACCTAACCAACACTGCCTTCAAGCTTTAAGCTCATAAGTTGATTTACTTCAGCGGCAAATTCAAGTGGGAGCTCATTGAATACATCCCTACAAAATCCACCAATGATAGCTGCTACTGCTTTCTCTGGATCAATTCCCCTCTGCTGGAAATAGAATAACTGATCTTCCCCAATCTTTGATGTACTTGCTTCATGTTCAACACGGGCTGTAGGATCTTTGACCTGTAAACAGTCCTCAAATATTAGAAACAAAAGTAAAGCCTCTAGGTATTTCAAGCTTGCAGAAACATCTCATGAAGAAAAATAATAACCATCTTCCCAACCCAATAATATTTAATAGATGTACAAGCGTATTAGATCCATGGATGCTCCCAATAATGTTTTAAACAAGAAACTCACATCCAAAATATATAACAAAAATGGAGAATGTATTACTGTGTAAATCTTGAGAAGGAAAACAACTATGAGGAATTCATTCATTTCCACCTATAAATGGAGATGGCCTTTCCCCTCCTTGAATCTTTAGCATTATTTAATTTCCTTCCATTTATGATCACAAGAAGGTGTTAGAACTAAATTGCAATTATATTCTCCCACCATTTTTCAGTTGAATATGTAGTGTCGATAAAAAAGTTGACTAGACATGGGAATTGGTAAACAAGCAGTACACATGAGAAGAAATAGAATTGATTGCTGCTGATTAAAGACAGTATTTGTGCATTTGATCTTGTGGTGACACCAAGGACATGGCTCTTCTAAAATAAGGGATATAAGATACAAGAACATGGCTCTTCTTAAAGGAAGGGATATAAGATACCTAGCTTAATGTGCACATGTACTATGCAATTCATGAAATTGTCTGTCATAATTACAATTACAAATTTCTATTCTGGAAGCTAAGTGCAGTGCCCCCCATTAGACATGAGATGCATCCAAGTACATTTTATAATTTATTTTATATATTGCTGATTTTTCTTTTAAGGTAGATAGTTTTGCATGGGAGACATGATCCAACTATAGATAAGAACCTGACAGGACCAATTGCTTGGAGTTTGGAGCTTGGACATAATCTTGGACAATTGATCGGTTTATGTGAGAAAGACCAACTGGAAATCAGAAATAAAACCTTCACAATAACTTAATAAGAGCTTGCATACCTCTTTAAATCAAAGTGGAAAGTGGGTCAATACTCTGTTTCACTTCACACCAATTTGACAAATAAGTATTAAAAATGAATGAAGTCTGCTATCCATGTCCACCAAAATTTCCTTAAATATAGTTTGGAAAATAAAATATTCTTAAGAGTATATCGCATTATGTACCACCTTATGTGTTTAGAAATCATAAAGTTTCATGCAAAGCTTGGATTGCATTATAATTCAATGAAACATATCTGCTCCAGTTGGTAGAATATCTATAGAATTTCTTGTAGATGTGCACACTATGAACTTGCTATGTGCTGTATTTTATCTTTTGTTGGTAAGATTTGAATGATGAGAAGCACACATTTGATATAAATTTATAAGAGCTCGATCTTTCACTAAGAATGTCAATAGCAAGTAGGTTTTGTTCCCAAACAGCCCAATATATTATCGTATGCACTTTACTTATGCCCACTAAAAAGTCCTCAGTCAATAAATTTGCATAACAATGCTAGTAAATGTTGAAAACAGTGTTGCATGACTTACCAGGAGACTCACCCAGACTTGCCCAGACTCGGTGAGTCCTAAGGTGAGCAGGTTGGAACAAGGCCCCAGGTACCTAGCAAGTCCTAGTGGGTAGACTTGGCCAGGTCTATGAAAAACAAGAAAAAAATGCATAAAGTTAAAAAAATGCTTAAATGTAAAAGCATGAAAGTCATGCATTTTTTGAAGGGTTTAGAGGATTTTTGAGGTATGATTAAAAGTGACAAATTATGAAAAATGGCATGCGTTATGATGGTTTGTGTGGTTTCAAAGGCTTTAATTTGGGCTTGGTGGCAGGGGCTGCCCCTCAACCTTGCTAGGACTGTTGCCCTTTGACACCACTAGGGACGCTACTCCCAAATCCCTGCTCTTGTTTTAAATAAAAAAAATTAAAAAAATAAAAAAATTTGGACCATGTTGGATGGAAGAGCAACATTTTTTGTTTTTCAGTTTTTTCCAATTAAATTTCTAGTAATTAAATTACATTTATACTTCTAGTTTTTTAAGTCAAATCCTATCCTAAGTAATGCTCCTAAGGATGTAACAACATTTGCTGACTTGTGTGAAATACAAGAGCATGACTCCACATATAGCTAGTAATGTCGGGCTGAGGGACACAAGCTTCTTTCTACAATAGTTCATGACTCCATATTGTGATTTTTGGTTTTGATGCCATGTATATCATAATCCATGAGTTTCGTACACCTTAAATACTTGGCAATACTTACATATCTAAAATGTTGTTTCCTTCAACTGAAATTTGTTTTTATACTCATGTGATCAATGTATACTTGTGCACGTGGTAAAAGTAGCTTCTATTCGATTAGTTTATTGTGTCTTTAAAATATAATTATTGAAGGGTGGATGATACAAATTTTAAATCCTTAAAAATATCTATATGTCATGGTTCTTTCAATTTATCGATTTTGTGTCTAGTCTCCCCATCGTCTCCGTGGTACTAGAGGGCGTGTCGCACTAGTGCCGCCGGTCACGTGAAAAAAGTTTACTAGGCACACTGCAGTTTATAGGGGGATGGATACTTGACCAATTCCTGCAGTCTAAAAAACAAAAAAATTGTCAATTTTGCGTTGAGTTTGGGCAGTGATCCAGGTCCAGGTCAAAAATCAACTTGTTGACTCTGTGGAGTTTGGGTGCCAAGTCTGAGCCCATGTCAAATATCAGCTTGTCAAGTCTGCATTGAGTCTGAGTATTTCCCTCAAACTGCCCTAAATATTTATCAAGATGTTCAAAGAAGACATTTTAAAATAACTATCCCTAAACAAAGATTTAATGATCTTGATTAGACCATATTGAACCTCATAAAGTAAACAAGGATCTAATTATTTAGATTAGACCATTGGTGTAAGAGGGTATGGATGGAATACTCACTATTCCATGCTCCGGGTCTCACCTTAGCAATTCCCTTTGGTGGCTCTCTCCACCAACTCAACTTATAGGTCCTAACTCAAATGCAAATACCCCTGGTTCTATTGGCCATCCCCTCTTCCATCCATGTCACACAACACAACCAAAACTTAGTGCTTAACCTCTGTTTCACCCTTGACCCTTAATCATCCCTAAAGGCCAAACACACACAACACTCAACTAAATTCTTGCAGGGGTGTAGAGATGTGGAAACATGCTTCTTAGCATCCTCTTAGGGTTATCAACCAACCACTAGACTCCCTTTCTCCATTGCTCCCTCCAAACCCTCACTTAGGGTTAAAAAGGTTACAAGCCTAGAGCCCCTTTTAGCCCTCCTAACCCGAGAAAAGTGGATGTTTTTCAAAATCTTCCCAAAGAACCCCAAAACTTCCCTGTGTTTTCTTGGTCCTGATACCAACCTCTTCAAGACTTCCAAAGTCTTATGCCTTGTCTTGCCGTACACAGGTCTCTTCACCAATTTAGCAAGTGTAGGGTTTTTTTGTCATTTCTTGGACACCCGGTTGGATTGTCAAAGAGTTCTTCCATCAAATGGATTGATGTAACCTCTTACCAGATACCAGACCTCTGTATGGTCTTCTTCCACCTTTCTACCATGGGAATTGTCATGGAGAGGTCTCCCCTGCAAGTTAGGTGACTTTCACCTATAGACTTTCCTAGCCGGGCACTGTTTAGCTCGCCTAGGAAAGGTCTTCTTTCATGCTTGTTTGCCTCCTAATGACTCCTAACACTACTAAAAATACAGGCATGGAGCCTAGCCACTGTTTCCAAGAGCCCATACACCAGGTACAGGGGAAAGGTGGTCTAGGACTCCATTTATTGCAGCTTGCCAAGCAGAATGAACAAAAACAAGAACTTAGAGAACAAAAATTGACAACTAAAACGATGAAACAACTAATTAAGATCCAACCAACACTTTGAGATCAAGCAAATGACATTCCACACGTATTCCAATGCCTGGTTAAGCCATTAATACACTGCTAAGAACACAAACACAAAAAACTAAGCGGTTACTCCTACTGTTCTTCCTTCTCATTCATGAAAACTTCAAATTTACAAAACTTCAAATGCCTTCCAACCTTTCACATAGGTCGAGGCAGTCCTTAAATAGGTTTCCCAAGGTGGTTACCCTTCCCTTGGTCGGACATAACCACCACATTTGGCCAAAATTGCTCCAAGCAACATTGTGGGCTTTATTTCCAATTATTAGAACTTACCAATCATGAGTGTCTAAACTCGCAACTCTTCCACTCCTGTTAGCTCCTGACCAAGATATGTCTAAATCTCACCCACAATTTCAATGGTCAACATGACCTTATCAAATTAAAACAAAAATTAACAAACCTTTCCTATTCCTAGTGTTTCCTAGGTGTTCTTCTAGGTGCTCCCGCACCATTCTCCCCCTCCCTGCCAAACACTAAGGAGGAGAAAGAGAGATCAATGACATGTCAATGCCAAGCTTCTGGAACTGATCTTCTTGAACCCATGTAGCTTCTGATTCATGCTTATTCTTCCACTTAATAAGGTGCTCCATGTACACCTTGTGTCTTGTAGACTTTTGCACCCTTGACTCCAAGATCCTTTCAGCTTGGCGCTTGTCCTAAGTAGGCAGGGGTATGTTGTTGATGTCCTTGAAGATCTCTTGACTGTTCTGATCCATTCCTTTGACTGATCCCTTATATTTGATCAAGTCAGCTATATTGAAAATTGGTGAGATTCCTAAGTCGGTAGGTAGCTCAACCTTGTATGCATTTTTCCCATACTTGGCCAATATCTTGCATGGTCCTACCCTTTTCATCTGTAGCTTGGTTGACACTCCCTTCTGCAACCTGGATTTGTTGAGGTGAACCATGACATACTCACCCACTGCAAATTGCACATGACTCTTCCCTGTGGTCTTGTTGACACTATCATTATAGGTATACTCAGCTTGTGAGATGACCATATCCCATGTCTATCCATATTCCTTTGTTAGGCACCTAAGAAGATTACCCAACACCCTGTTAACCACCTCTGTTTGACCATCGGTTTGAGGATGGTAAGCTGATCCAAATGACAGGTTGGTACCCAATCTATTCCATAGAGTCTTCCAAAAATGACTCATGAACTTAACATCCCTGTCTGAAACAATGCTTAAAGGTAAACCATGAATCCTTACAACCTCCTTAAAGAAAAGATGAACTATGTAGCTAGCATCATGAGTAGTTTTGCAAGGAATAAAATGACTCATTTTGCTAAATCTGTCCACCACTACATACACACTGTCAAAACCAGTCTTGGTCTTAGGGAGTCCTACCACAAAATCCATGCTCACACACTCCCATGGTCTGTTAGGAATGGGTAGGGGTTGATAAAGACCAGCATTACTAGCTCCTCCCTTAGCTTTTATACATACAACACATTCTTCCACATACTTTCTAACATCTCTTGCCAACTTAGGCCAATAGTAAAACCTTTGTACTAGTTCCAAAGTCTTGTTGATGCCAAAATGTCCACTAAGACTGCCATTATGCTTCTCTTGAATGAGGTTTTCTCTCATTGATCCTCTTGGAACACATAACTGATTCCCTTTAAACAATAAACCACTTTGCAATGTATACTCAGCATATTGACTATGAAAATGATTCTCAAAATCTAAACATACCTTATAAGCTTCTGAGAGATCTTCATCCTCTCCATAGAGATCTTTGAAGCTTTCAATCCCTATGCTCTTCAGTTGTATCTCTTGTACTGTCAACAACCTCCTGCTCAATGCATCTGCTACCTTATTCATCTGCCCCTTCTTGTGCTTGATGGTGAAGGTAAAAGCTTGGATGTATTCCATCCATTTCAAATGTCTGTTACTCAACTTCTCTTGAGTGTTGATATAGCTAAGTGCTTGATTGTCTATGAAAACTACGAACTCCTTGGGTAGAAGGTAATGCCTCCACTTCCTAAGTGACTGAACCAAAGCATAAAGTTCTAAGTCATAAGTTGAATACTTCTTCTTTGCTTCATTGAGCTTCTCACTAAAGAATGCTATAGGCCTACCCTCTTGACTTAACACTCCTCCAATTGCCACTCCACTAGCATCACATTCCACAGTGAACAACTTGTCAAAGCTAGGTAACAAGAGAATAGGTTGAGTTGCCACTTCTTGTTTCAGTTTCTCAAATCCTTTCTCAGCTTCTTGTGTCCACTTAAACTTGGTTTTCAAACCACCTTTTACTGTATCTAGGACCGGTGCACAAATACCACTAAAGTTCCTTATGAATTTTCTATAGAATTGAGCCAATCCATGGAAACTTCTTACCTCAGTCCCTGTGGTTGGTGTAGGCCAATTTATGATTGCTTCCACCTTGCTTGGATCCATCTTCAATGATCCCTTAGACACTACAAATCCCAAATATACAAGCTCTTGTTTAAAGAACTCACACTTCTCTAGATTGATTGCCAACTTCTCCTCTTGCAACCTTCTAAGAACCAACTCCACATGTTTTAAATGCTCTTCTGTTGTCTTACTGAATATGAGGATATCATCAAGGTATACCACCACAAATACTCCTGTGAAATCTTTGAGCACTTCATTCATGAGCCTCATGAATGTGCTAGGGGCATTGGAGAGACCAAATGGCATCACTCTCCATTCATATAACCCATCATTTGTCTTAAATGCTGTCTTCCATTCATCACCATCCTTAATTCTAATCTGATGGTATCCACTCTTGAGATCCAACTTGGTGTAATATTGAGCTCCTCCAAGACAATCCATTAGATCCTCAATTCTAGGAATAGGGAACCTATATCTAATTGTGATCCTATTTATTGCTCTAGAATCAGTACATAACCTCCATTTGCCTCCCTTCTAGGTTGCCAAAATTACTGGTACTACACATGGGCTGATGCTCTTTTGAATCAATTTTTGATCCAACAACTCTTGCACTTGTCTAGCCACTTCCAAATTCTGATCTGGTGTAAGCTTATATGCTGCTTTGTTAGGCAAAGATGCTCCAGGTATGAAGTCAATTTGATGACTAATAGCTCTTTTAGGAGGTAAAGTTGCAGGTGTGCCATCATTTACTATGTCTTTGTACTTCTCAAGTAAATTCTGGACTGCTCTGGGTAAGACTGGTTTTTCAATCTTATCTTCCTCCTTGGATTGCAATAAAACTACATATCCTTCTCCACCTTCATGTAGGGTGTTGAGGAACTCTTTTCCACTACTTAGTAGCACACTTGGTGTCTTTGACTGTCCTTCATCCTCCTTGGACAGTGACTGCAACTTAAAAGTCCTTCCATCCTTCTTAAATGAGATTGTATTCTCCTTTCCATCATACATGGCACTCCTATCATATTGCCATGGTCTGCCCAATAGTAGATGACATGCATCCATGGGTAAAACATCACAAACTAACTTGTCCTTGTACCCTCCAATGGAAAACTCCACCGTTACTTGCTCATTCACTAAAACACTTTGCCCTTTGTTAAGCCATGTGACCTTGTAGGGATTGGTGTGGGGTACCTTTTCCAATTTCAGTTTCATTACTGCCTCCTCTAAGATAATATTGTCTGTTGAACCTGAGTCTACTATGACCTTGCATACTTTACCAAGTATCTTGCACCTTACCCTGAATAGAGCTCTCCTTTGTTTTGGTTCTTCTTTGACCGGTTGTCTGATCAAGACTCTTCTAAACATCAAACTCTCTCCCATCTCAGATTCAATGTGACTGACCTCAGTTGCCTTAGGACTCATGGTGTCCTCTTGTGTATAAGCTACTCTTTTCTCATTGCTTGATGAAGTTGCTTTCTCCGGGCACCTATAGGCTGGGTGTCCAACTTGGCCACAATGATAGCATTTCATGGTTGCAAAATAGGAATTACTCCTGCCTGCTCCTCTTCCTCTATTTGATCCTCCTTGAGAACCTCTACCTCTGTTATACCCTCCTCTGGAAGGTGTTTCATTGCCATGATTTGTGGATTTGAACTCTCCTTGGTTTCTTTGGTCATTGCCTCTACCTTGGTAGCCACCTCGCTGTCCTCTTTGATCTCTGCCTTTAGAAGCCTGATCTTGCTTCCTCTTGCTTCTTTCCTCAATCTTGATAGCTAATTGATAGCATTCGTGTATTGTCTTTGGACTTAAAAGAGCCATCTCCTCTTGAATGTTCCATTTCAAACCATTAAGATACCTAGCCACCTTGAGACTTTCATCTTTTGAAACATTGGGCCTCATACAAAGTTTTTGGAACTCCTCTGTGTAGGTATTCACATCTAGGTCTTTCTGCCTTAGGCTTTGTCTCTTCTTGTGTAATTGAATCTCATAATCATTAGGCATGTAGGCTTCTCTCACCTTTGCAACCATACCTTTCCAAGTTGAGATAGGTTTCTTTCCTTCCTTCTCCCTCTTTGTTTGGATGAATTTCCACCAAGTCAAGGCTGATCCTCTCAATCTTGATTTAGCCACCTTCACCTTCTGTGCTTCTGTGACTCCATCACACTCAAAATCATTCTCCATGCCTTCTATCCAAACCATGACTAGATCGGCTTCCATCTTCCCACTGAACAATGGTATGCCTTCCAGTGCTTTCCCACTCAAAGCTTTCAATGCCTTCAAGAAAGGCTCCTCTTGTAGAACAAGGTCAGGTTCAAGGATCTTGTCTTCCTCTGCAACCTCTTCTTTCTTTGGTACCCTATTACTGTCCTCACCGTCCCTGTTTAGCACATTACTCAATGTCTCCTCCAATTGTGCTAGTCTTTCCCTTAGTCTCCTATTATCTTCTTCTTGGTCTTCAACCTTCTTTGCCAACTCAGCATTTGTCACCATGATTGTGGAACCACCAGATTCCAGGTCTGACATACAAAATTCACTCCCAAATCTTTAACTTGCTCTGATACCAATCTGGTGTAAGAGGGTATGGATGGAACACTCACTGTTCCATGCTCCGGGTCTCACCTTAGCAATTCCCTTTGGTGGCTCTCTCCACCAACTCAACCTATAGGTCCTGACTCAAATGCAGATACCCCTGGTTCTACTGGCCATCCCCTCTTCCATCCATGTCACACAACACAACCAAAACTTAGTGCTTAACCTCTGTTTCACCCTTGACCCTTAATCATCCCTAAAGACCAAACACACACTAACACTCAACTAGATTCTTGCAGGGGTGTAGAGATGTGGAAACATGCTTCTTAGCATCCTCTTAGGGTTATCAACCAACCACTAGACTTCCTTTCTCCATCATTCCCTCCAAACCCTCACTTAGGGTTAAAAAGGTTACAAGCCTAGAGCCCCTTTTAGCCCTCCTAACCCGAGAAAAGTGGATGTTTTTCAAAATCTTCCCAAAGAACCCCAAAACTTCCCTATGTTTTCTTGGTCCTGATACCAACCTCTTCAAGACTTCCAAAGTCTTATGCCTTGTCTTGCCGTACACAGGTCTCTTCACCAATTTAGCAAGTGTAGGGTTTTTTTGTCATTTCTTGGACACCCGATTGGATTGTCAAAGAGTTCTTCCATCAAATGGATTGATGCAGCCTCTTACCAGATACCAGACCTCTGTATGGTCTTCTTGCACCTTTCTACCATGGGAATTGTCATGGAGAGGTCTCCCCTGCAAGTTAGGTGACTTTCACCTATAGACTTTCCTAGCCGAGCACTATTTAGCTCGCCTAGAAAAGGTCTTCTTTCATGCTTGTTTGCCTCCTAATGACTCCTAACACTACTAAAAATACAGGCATGGAGCCTAGCCACTGTTTCCAAGAGCCCATACACCAGGTACAGGGGAAAGGTGGTCTAGGACTCCATTTATTGCAGCTTGCCAGGCAGAATGAACAAAAACAAGAACTTAGAGAACAAAAATTGACAACTAAAACGATGAAACAACTAATTAAGATCCAACCAACACTTTGAGATCAAGCAAATGACATTCCACACGTATTCCAATGCCTGGTTAAGCCATTAATACACTGCTAAGAACACAAACACAGAAAACTAAGCGGTTACTCCTACTGTTCTTCCTTCTCATTCATGAAAACTTCAAATTTACAAAACTTCAAATGCCTTCCAACCTTTCACACAGGTCAAGGCAATCCTTAAATAGGTTTCCCAAGGTGGTTACCCTTCCCTTGGTCGGACATAACCACTACATTTGGCCAAAATTGCTCCAAGCAACATTGTGGGCTTTATTTCCAATTATTAGAACTTACCAACCATGAGTGTCTAAACTCACAACTCTTTCACTCCTGTTAGCTCCTGACCAAGATATGTCTAAATCTCACCCACAATTTCAATGGTCAACATGACCTTATCAAATTAAAACAAAAATTCACAAACCTTTCCTATTCCTAGTGTTTCCTAGGTGTTCTTCTAGGTGCTCCTGCACCAACCATGTTGTGCATTGTATAGAGGACGCTCTCCTATATAACTTTTAAATGTTTTCAATACATTTAATCATCCTTATTTTGTGCATATCTAAGATAACCTCAACACATGCCTTGTGAGAGAAGCGATAAGCTCCAACAGACAATAGAATTCACTTCCATCCAAACCTTGTTAAATTACACCATTTGATGATTATTCAAAGTAGGCACATCATACTCCCAATAAGAAATATGGGAGACAGGGCCTACAACATAAACACATCCATAGCAAGCACAACTACTTAGATATATTATATGAAAAGGCCACCTGCACAGTGATGCAAGGCTCAAAATCAAATGGACAACTATCAACATCCAGCAAGAGTGTGGCCTAGTATGACAGTAAGAACTGAAAAACAATAAATATACACAATAAGAAAAATATGATTTTCTAATTTCATTACATCTGCAATGATTTGCTGTAAGTACACTAATACAACAAAATTATGCTGATCTGGATCCCAAGAGATCAAGAAGATAATGTTCAAGAAGAGGACCTAGATATGTTGTATACGTGCAAAACCGATGTGGAGGCAAAGCTTTAGATAGAGAAGAATATGAGAACTAGAACAAACCATTTTATTAATATGCATGTTTTGTACAAGGCATACTCTTGAGGGAAATGTATGGTTGTCTATTTACTCCTATGTATCCTATAAAATTGCCTGCCTATTGTTTGCCTATCTGTTTATGTTATAGATGTGCATTTTCAAATAATATTATTGTGAAGACAAAGGCTATTATAGAAGTTAAATCAGTTGAGCGTCCATGTGTGATGCTTTATCTCCTGATGGTTAGAATTTTGGCCACATGTGTTGACAGGTGGCATGTAAAAGGTGCATTGGATTGTTGTATGAAAGCCCATGATGTTGGGCAACATTCAGCTTCGAATTCTAGATTGTGTGCTCTGTATGTGCCAATACACATAGGTGTAAAGTTGCCTATGAAGCTATGCAACATGCAACATGCAACATGCTCCATGGTGTTGCACAAGTGACATATCAAAGGGTTGTGAATGAATTGTGTAATGTCTTAGGAGGTACACAACATGGTTCCAAGCACTATGTGAGTGGTACATGAAGCCAAGAGCTGCGTATAGGTGCACAACATTGTTCCTAGTGCTACGCACATAGTGCCTGGTGCAAGGAGCTTCATGTGGAATTACACAAAACAATGTAGGTGACTAAGACTAGTATGTGGGCTTTCATGTTAACATGCAAATCATTGGCTCTCTATTTTCAAACTCATTTACACCACACGGTACACCTAACTTGCATTCTAGATATAATAATTATCTCTCACTTGCAAGTTGCACTCATTCGCTTTCTTGCAAACTTCCATCTTCCAGAAGCTTTACTCTTCCAAAGCACTGATGATCCCACTTTCTTGGCACTACCAAAACAAGTCCTCCCTGTACTAGCAAAGCATTGTACTAAATCAATAATATGCAATAAAAACATTGTTTTGACCATAGAAACGAGGCTCACCAGGACTCGGCGAGTCCCAAGTCGGGTCACCTTGGCCGAGTCCTAAAGGCTTGGACTCGGACTTTGGAGGCAAGTCCCGTCAACAAGACTCGACAGGCAAGCAAGGTTTGAAAAGTGCAAAAATCACATAAAATTTAAAGTTAAAATTTGTTTTTTTTCTTCTTATTATGAATGCAAAATGATGCATGCCATGAAGGTTTGTATGGTTTTGGAGGTCTTAATTTGGGTGTTGCCCCGGGACCCCACAAGGGGCACTGCCCTTGGCCCCACTGGGGGCACTACCCCCTGATCCCCGCAAGGGGCGACCCCACTGGGGGCGTTGCCCCCAGACCCCCACAAGGGGTGTGCCCCTTGACCCATTGGGGGCACTACCCCCAAACCCCTGCAAGGGGTGCTGCCCCTTGACCCCACTAGGGGTGTTGCCCCTAGACCCCCTGCGAGGGGCATTGCCCCTCAACCCCATTGGGGGCACTACCCCTAGACCCCCACAAAGGGCACCGCCCCTCAACCCCATTAGGGCAATTGCCCTGAAACTTGATATTATAGTTGTTGCATCATCTAGGACCTATCTTAGACACATTCGTAAGAAGGATGCAACCTCCTTTGAGCCATAGACTTCTAGTTATTGTTTTGAATCTTTTGATATTTCATATTTGTTTGGAACATTTGATGTCATGGATTTCATATTCCATGAGTTTTGTATACATTTGAGTCTTTGACTATATATCTAAGTGTGCTATTTCTTTTAGCAGCTTAACTACAATTTGTGTTTATACTTTATACTTATATGATCGATGTATACTTGTGTTAGTGAGGAGGACCTTGATTGGGTTGACCGGGCAGATAGAGAGGCTAAGGTTGTAGCCATGGCAGAGGAGGAAGCTAGAGCACAAGCAAACACATCCACAATTGATGTTGATGAGGGTCACATGGAGTCACAAGCAAAGACTATGGCTGCAACTGCTACATCATCTAGGACCCACCTTAGATGCCTTCGTAGGAAGGATGTGGCTCCTTTGAGCCATAGACTTTTAGTTATTGTTTTGATATTTCATATTCCATGAGTTTTGTATACATTTGACTATATTTATATATCTAAGTGTGCTATTTCCTTCAGCAGCTCAGCTACAATTTGTGTACTATATACTTATGTGATCAATGTATACTTGTGTATGTGATCAAAATTGCTTCTATTTAATGATGTTATTGTGTCTTTAAGGTTTATTTAATAAAAGGTGCTTGAAACAAGTTCTAAATCCTTAAAAATCTCTAAATTTCTAGGGTTTTTTCATTTTGTTGAGTTTGTGCCGAGTCTGAGCGTTGAGTCGAGTGACCCTAGCCAAGTCCAAGCCGAGTCTGAGTCTCGTAACTATGGTTTTGACATTCTTTTATGTTGTTCACTGTTCATAATTTGTCATTACAATTATACTTCTATACAACTAGTAGTTTGCTAGCGCAGAAATGTATATCAAGGGCTTCCAACATCATTGCCTTCACAAAGTTGAGTCAGATTGAAGTGGAGTTGAAGTCATTTGACAATAGACATTGACAAGGGTATAGGATGAAAGTGCAGAAGTATAGAGGTCGACCAATACAAGAGCCAATCATCACTAAGAAGTAAGAAATGAAGAGAAGATGAACTTACCCAAAATTTCATTGATTTATAGAAATTCTTGATACTGAGCACATCAGAGAAGAGTATGAGAAACCAGGTTCGTGCAGATTTTATTTGAGGTAATGTGGTTGTAATTGACGAAGTATATCAATCATTGGACAATCTACCCACCAATTGTTGGACCATATTATTTTCGATTTTGCAAGATCTCACCGAAAGTGACTTTGAAGCATAATGACACAAATCTTACAATGGTAAAAGGAAAAATGTCATAAAAAAGAAACCTAACAATCTAAAAACCAATGTTGAATCCAAAGAAATTAATGCCAGTGAAAAAAACTAATGCCACAAAGCATTAATAACATTTATTCAAATAACCAGTCTCCCCCTGTCCCCGTGGTAACGGGGAGCGTGTCACGCCAACATCACCGGTCACGTAAAAAAAGTTTACCAAGCGCACTACAGTTTATAGGGGGCTACCCAATTCCTACAGTCTAAAAAAAAAAGAAGAGAAAAGCTTTTATTCAAATAAATTAATGCAATTGACTGAAGAAAAGCCAATGAGCTAAGTGGACTTGGAAATCATATGATCTGCCAAGTTGGTAAAACATCTCAACCTGTTTTGTAATACCTTTGATGCTGTTATTTTATTTGCAATTAATAGGAGATGCAGCTATTATTATGCAATTCAGAAATATGTATATATACAAGATTATTTATATTATTAAATGCAATTAATGGTTTAGATTATTTGATGTATCTAGTTAAAGTTGTTGTCATTATACTTGCAAATGATAATGACTACTACTCCTTTTTCTTGTGCGAGTGATATCTAGGATGCTCCCCCTCATGAAGCTTGTGACCTAAAGGTGAGCATCTTCAGGGAGAGGACAGCAAGTGAGGAAATAATGACTTGAGAGAGATGATGTCATGCCCCCACCATGATCAAATTGCAACACTAAAGTATAAAAAAAAACAAGTGTTAAAATGCAATAAATAACAATATAAATATAAATATTAACAATGTAAATATTATTATAATTATAATCATTATATAATAATACTATAAATATTAAAAAAATACATAAAACTAATATAAAAAATTAATATATTAACAATAAATTCAATTTATAAATATAGTACTAAATATTAATATAAAATATGTAAACATAAAATAATACAAATAGTGTGATTAAAAACAACATGGACAAAGCAGCAATTCATGTAGTAAATAACAACAATTAATGTTTTGAAAGACAGCGTTATGTTGGGATTAAGGTGTCTCAACCTGAGAGTCCTAATATTGATTTAATTGATGTAATTTAATGTATTTATTTGTATTATTTAATTGCCTATGGTGTCATGTCACTAATTGGGACCCACCGGCTGGGTGGCATCCCTGTTGGAGGTGATTGAATGACACATCATCATCTCAAATGGACATAGGCATCCCACTTTGGAATCTATGACATATGACATATTCTATGACGTGTCATAAGGCGTCTTTGAATGCATGGGTGAAAGTTGGCGCCCAAGTTGGGTTATGACAGGATGTAAGAGAATCGGCTATTTTTAGCCAGTTATGATAGATTCTCTTACAGTTGTAAGTGTTGTTAGCTATGACAGATTCTATGACAGCTGTAAGATGTGTAAGGCATATTTGTCATAACCTATTTTTAGCATATTCTAGGCATCCAAGCTTGGAAGAAGACTATTTGCATGTTTGACACTTGGAAGGGATGTAAGAGAATATGGTATATGTGTCCAAATGCATGTCTAAGGCGTTGAATATGGTGCCTTTTGGATTTGGACGACCCTCACCTTCTAGATGCTTCTTGAAGCTTGTAACACTCTATTTATTGAGTGCCTTGAGTTGTAGAATGTATAGTTTGTTTGCTGGTAATGAAGTGCTGCCAATATTACTCCAAAACAAGTGTTGGTGTTGAAGCACTTGTAGAAGAAGGCTATGTACTTGGTGATGTATTGTAACTCCTATTTGAAGTAATACAATAGTACTATGCTTTTGGTGGGTTAAGGGTTTTTTACCCAAAAGGGTTTTCCCCACGGTATCTTTGGTGTCACTGTTTATGCATTGTTATTGTTCTATTTCCATTATTCTCTATGTGCTTCTCTAGTTGCAATTGTTAGAAGGTGTTAAAATGAAATTTTGTAACTCTCCCCTACTTAGATTGGTGTAGGAAGTTGTTTCCGCTCACTCGGCTTCCTTTCAATTGGTATCAGAGCCTGGCCAACCTTGGTTCCTTTGATGGGTAGAAGGGTTTTTTGAGCTAATCTCTATTTCAGTGGGAGTTTTGCAGAAGTGTGTGTTTCGTTACCTTGTTGCAAGAAAGAGATGGCTGGGGGGATTGAGATGGAAAAATTTAACAGTGGTAATTTTGAGTTGTGGAAGCTCAAAATGGAAGACATGTTAGTGGACCGAGACTTATGGCTTGCAACTTCTGGAACCAAACCTTCAAGCATGAAACAAGAGGATTGGGATCTCATGGATAAGAAAGTCACGGATCTTATTAGACTCTGTTTGGCTGATTCCATTCTCCTGAATGTCCATGAAGAGAAAACTTTTGCTTCTTTATGGAAGAAGCTCGGTGATGTCTATTAGGCTAAATCCCTAGTAAACAAGCTTTTCCTGAGAAAGAAGATGTATTCTCTGAAAATGGAAGATGGAGGATCCGTTGCAGATCACCTGAACTCTTTTAACATGTTGGTTGCACAACTGGGTTTCGTTGGAGACAAAATAGATGAAAAAGACCGTTGCATGCTCCTTTTGTGTTCGTTGCTAGACTCTTGGGATCACCTGGTAATGGCTATTGGAAGCACTACTTCCCACCTTCAAGATTGTTGAAAACCGGTAGCTTCGGTCAGAGATCAATAATGATTGCTTTCTTGCATTATCATTATTGATATCAAATCTCCTAAGATTAATCTGCTTTGAATAAATCGGATACTTATGTATGTCTTGATTTATAAGTAATCGTCGGCTTTGTTAAAAGTTGGAAGGTTTAAAATTAAGAGACTTATCAATCAAAGGACACGTCTTTTCTCACCCATATATAATGGGAGTTTGTGATCTTCAAAGCAGCATATTGAAATCTATAAATGTTCTGCTCTTGTCGATCAAATACCATTAAGCAAAGGTTCAGGCTTACGAATTCATATCTGATCACTAGCATTTACATGGTATCAGAGCCAAGTTGCAAGATCTGATCAGATAAGCAGATTTAAAATGATAAAGGTATAAGCCGATCAAAATTGTTTGAGTGTCATTCTTAGTCAACATTCAACAGAGGACGATGTTATTACCAATCGTGCGGGGTCTCCCTCATTGTAGAGAAGCGCAGCGAGAGGAATCTCGGCTCCTTCATGTGGATTGGAGGCAGTGTAGAAGGAGGATCCATTCACAATGGTTTCGTCGCCCAATGTCAATAGCTACGAAAGACCTGTCGACAGTACTCGCTCCAACCGTGATAATCTTGGGTGTTGTGTTAAACATAGTTTGTCGCGAAGTCCCATCGTTTCCCGCCGAGCAAACTACCAGAACTCCTTTCTTGATGGCCGCAAAGGCTCCCAAGGCTATAACATCTCTGAAATAAGGAGTGTCTGAGTCGAAGCCGAGGGAGAGAGACAAAACACCGGCTTCGTCTTTAAATGGCGCTCTCCATGCCGGCCAGCACGTCTAACCCCATGACTTCTATCGATGCACTCACCCAAACGACCTTATACATTGCAATTCGACCCATAGGAGCCACGCCTCGAGCAGTGCCCGCAACGTAACCGTATGAGTTCACGCCTTCGACATAGTTTCCTCCCGCTGTCGACGACGTATGGCTTCCATGACCCAGAAAATCCCTCGAAGAGTCGTAATCGTGGGATAGAGTGATGGGTCGAAGTCGGTGCAGACGGATTTATCCATGCTAAGTATGGGTCCTGCGATCTAAATGGCATCTCGGGACCTTCCGTGTAAACTCCGCTCAGCCCAGTTCTCCCGTGTGATACAATATGAATGACGGATCTTGAGAGTGCAAAGATTCTTCCAGCATTAAAAGTAATGGAAAGAGTTCCAATTTTGGACTTGTGCCTTCTAGAAGTAATGATCATCACTTCTGGTCTGAGTGCATCGATAAATTTGAACGGTCAAAGACCATGTTCAAAATTACCCTGCCACCTCTACAAATTCTAAAGTCATGGTCCTGTGTTCAAATCGTGAAGGTTGTGGACTGATATGAGCGCAAGAGCAGCAAATCATATTGAGTACAGTGATTAGCTTTTATCAAACTCTTTAATGAGGTAAGTATTGCATGGTTAAATAATGTTTATGAGTTGTTTAATTATTAATTCATACTATAACATTGAGATAGTATTTCTTGTTTGAGATAGTTGAGTCTCATGAACTGTTAGTAATCTCTTCTTAATGCTTTTAGGACGGATAAAGAAATGAAAGAGATTGCTTCCAAGAAGAGATTGATGCATCCTGTAGGTTGAAAATGGAGACATTGCGTGCAACCTTGAGATTGTGTAAATGGTTGAAGACATCTCTTCGAAGAGGAAGCATTAACCTTAAGAGGAAGTTCTATGATTCAATGCTGCAAGGACAGATGCTAAATTCTTGAAGTACCTCTTCTGCAAATTGAGATCAGAATTGCTCATGTCTGTCAACCTGGATTTAACATTGGAGGCTGATGCAAGTAATTAGAGCCTCAGAGGGAGTCACATCTTCACTTGTTGTAATGCATAATTCTCTGAGATAGAGAGATATGAGGTGAAAGCCCTTGTTCATCCTTGAGATTGAGATGAGACGTCATGTTGAGAGACTCCATGATGACAGGTCCCAGGATCTAACTTCAGAAAAGCCCCAAGCACCCGCAGTGTGGCTTAAGGGGGGGTGTTGGATATAAGCCACGCCTAGACTGATGATAGGTTGGCCACAAGAGGCCAGTAGCTCAATTGATAGAGCACTCCAGCAACAAATGGAAGGTCCTACTGAATGCTTATATCCAGTTCATGTGTGAGCCAAAGGAAATTCA
The DNA here is from genome assembly GCA_007115665.2 of Sequoiadendron giganteum. NCBI lineage: Eukaryota > Viridiplantae > Streptophyta > Pinopsida > Cupressales > Cupressaceae > Sequoiadendron > Sequoiadendron giganteum. The sequence goes on along the minus strand of CM021103.1, from coordinate 587,985,760 downwards.
CCTTATGGCTGTAAAACATATATTGAGATATCTTCTAAGCACTACTGGATTTGATTGGGCTGGGAGTGTAACCAATCAGAAAAGCACATCAAGATGTTGCTTTAGTTTAGGATCAGCTATGATCTCTTGGATCTACAGAAAATAGTCTTAAATGGCTCAAAGCTCGACAGAAACTGAATACATTGCAGCCTTTATGAGGGCAAGAGAAGCAGTTTGGCTTCGTAAATTGCTTGTGGGACTCCTTGATCTAAGCACATTGAGATCCCCTACCATTATGAGACATGGTAGAAAGGAATGTGATCCAGTTGGAGTATGGTAGTACAAATAATCAAACAACAGACATTCTCACCACACCTCTCTCCTGAATCAAGGTAGAACACTTCAGGAAGAAAATGGTATGGTTGAAATGTAATTTGATATTTATGTTTGAAATTCAAATTGTTTATAATTTGTACTAATATATAAAGATGTTTAATGTGTAAACTCTTTTGTCATGTGTGTGACTCCATGACCTTATGGGCCTACTCCCCCTGTGTACATTATTGAAAGGTGACGATCTTTCTAATAATGAACACTTGTATTTGACATTGTAAAGTGACGACTCTACAATGATAAACTATCATGATAGATATCATGTGACTTGATACCTGTGGACATGTCATGATAGTATCTCTTGGACACTATGATTGATATCATGGGACTTGATATCATCTGTAGATCATTGTGATCTTTAAGAGACAATCATGGTGGATATTTATATCCGTGGATATGCCATGAATTATGGTAGACATCATGTGACTTGATGTCAGTGCACATACCATAATGAAGATGTGTTATGGAGAATGTCATGTGACTTGACACTTTCAGAAGCATACCATATCTTCTGATATCACGAGTTAGGTGATATCACGTTTACTTGATGGAAGTTATCCTCCCTAGTTAAAGAGGGAGTGTTGAATAGTGAAAATGTGTTATGAAGTTTGTCATGAGACTTGACAATTTCAGAAGCATTTCAAATCTTCCGATATCACAAGTTAGGTGATATCATTATGTACTTGTTTGGAGTTCTCTTCCCTAGCTAAGAGGGAGTGTTGAAAACTGGTAGCTTCGGCCAGAGATCAATAATGATTGCTTTCTTGCATTATCATTATTGATATCAAATCTCCTAAGATTAATCTGCTTTGAATAAATCGGATACTTATGTATGTCTTGATTTATAAGTAATCGTCGGCTTTGTTAAAAGTCGAAAGGTTTAAAATTAAGAGACTTGTCAATCAAAGGACGCGTCTTTTCTCACCCATATATAATGGGAGTTTGTGATCTTCAAAGTAGCATATTGAAATCTATAAATGTTCTGCTCTTGTCGATCAAATACCATTAAGCAAAGGTTCAGGCTTACGAATTCATATCTGATCACTAGCATTAACAAAGATGGATAAGGTTGTTGCCTCATTACTATCTAAGGAGATGAGAAGGAAATCTTCTAAGATGGCCAAGGAGGCCCTTGCAATCCATGGCAGATCAAAAGAGAGAAGCAAAAAGAAAGACAAGAAATCTAAGTCAAAGTCTCTGGGGAGATCAAATTCTCCTGGTAAGAAGTCCAAGGCAAAATGTTCGAATTGTGGTGAAGTTGGTCACATTCAGAAAGATTGCAAGAAGGAGAAGAAGAAGAAAAACAAGTCTTTCTTCGATTCTGAATCTGAGAATTCATCCCAAGATGATGGAGAAGCATTTATTGCAGCCTTGGCAGCCCATGCATCAGATGATGTGTGGTTGATAGATTCGAGTGCATCCTTTCATATGACTTTTCGCAGAGGTTGGTTCTCGAAGTACGAGGAGTTCAATGGCGGAGAGGTGTACCTAGGTGATGACTCTCACCTGAAGATTGTTGGTCGTGGAAGAGTCAAAATCAGATTTCTTGATGGAATAGTGAAAGGGATTAATGGTGTCTTGCATATCCCAGGTTTGGCACAAAACTTGCTTTATGTAAGTAAACTGAATGATTCGGGAGTACAAGTTGTTTTCTGTGGTGGAGGATGCAAAATGACTAGAGGAGCTATGGTGTTGGCTAAGGGAATTCGTATCGGCGCTCTGTTTCAACTTGATGCATGCACTGTACAATGCAATAGTTCTTCTGATGTACCGAAGAAGAGACCTTTGGATCCTTCATCCTCACCATCAGATTGTGTAGAGAAGAAGCATGTTACAACTACATCCGATGGTCGTGCATTTTGGGTACCTAAGGGTGCTCATTGAATGGAAATGAAGCTTCCTGCAGAGAAGACAATGTTATGGCACCAACAACTTGGTCACATTGGTGAGAAGGGTCTTAGAACCCTGAAAAATAAGAGCCTTGTTGAAGGCCTTGATGATTGTAATCTTGAGTTTGACTTTTGTGAACATTGTGTATATGGAAAACAACATCGTGTTTCCATTTACTCTAGTTCTCACAAGCCTTCTAGGGTTTTGGATTATGTATATTCAGATGTTTTTGGTCCTGTAAATGTTCCTTCATTATCAAGATTTGTATATTTTGTTTCTTTCATAGATGATTACAATAGAAGGACATTTGTTTATTTCTTCAGAAGTAAAGCTGAAATCTCTAGTTGGTTTAAGGAGTTTCAAGCCTTGGTAGAAAATCAGACTGGCAAAAAGATTAAGTGTTTGAGAACTGATAATGGTGGTGAGTTTTGTTCCATAGAGTTTGACAAGTTCTGTAAAGAACACGGGATTGAGAGACATAAGACAACTCCCTACACTCCATAGCAAAATGGAGTTGTAGAGAGGATGAATAGAACATCAACGAAGAGGGCTAGGAGTATATTGAGTGGTGCTAGCCTTGAACAAAAAATTTGGGCTAAAGCGGTAGCCACTACATATTATTTGATCAATAGATCTCTTACATCAACGCTTGTTGGAAAGACACTCATGGAGGCATGGTCTGGTAAAAATCCTTCGATGAGACATCTAGGAGTATTTGGTTGTGAAGCTTACGCTCATGTTCCGATTGAGAAGATGTCTAAGTTGGAGAACAAGGTTGTTAAGTGTATCTTTATCGGCTATGGTGTCGGTGTGAAAGGGTACAAGCTTTGGGATCTAGAAGCACAAAAGGTTCTCTACAGCAGAAGCGTGATCTTCAAAGAGATGAAACCTTCCTCTATTGAGCTACAACTAGAGACGGAGGAGAAAAAGAACACGAATTTTTAAAATCTGCGATTTGCACAAATTCAAAAAATTACTAATGGTGCCAGAATCGAATTTAGCTCTAATACCATGTAAAGACACAAATGGTAAAAAATTCGATATATACATTAAGAGCGAAAGCTCAATAAATAAGATTTACAAATATACATAATAAGAAAGTTTCTAAAAAGAAACTTCAAAAGATCAAAGAATCGATCTTATCAAGAATAATTCAATATAATACACTATTGAGCATTAAATAAATAAATAATAAATATTATTTTAATAGAGGTAACTGCCTATGATTGTGGATCTGACAGTTTTAAAGGAGTGTTTATTCAGTCAGGTGCCTATGTTTGAGGAACTTAATTGTCAGTTAGCTGCCACACTTGTGGACTGACTCCCCATAATTGAGGATCATCCAGAGTTGGGTCCATAAATCAGAGCGTTAGGAAGAAGAGAAGGCACTGTTTGGAAAATTAACAAACATTCAACTCTCATTTCAGTGTTAGTGGCATTGCTACAACAGCTGGGTGCATTGGAGATGAACCCTTCAGGCATGAACCTATCATGTTGGAGACAGAAACCATCAAGAGCAGTACATATCCGTTAGTACAGAGATTGTAAGCTGTATTAGATTTGTAGACTTCCCTTTGAATGCATGTTGTTAGCAGAAAATTATAAAAAATATAAAAGTATATAATTGTTGCTGGAGCATTTTGTATCTGTTATTTGTGCATTTACAGAAAAAAGGCATTTAAGACTTCACCTAAGCAGTAAATAGTTCCAAAGGCCTTTTGCCACTTGGTGACATCCGGCCCACCACACCAGCGGTTACCCTGAATTGGGCAGGGGGGAATGGTTACTTTATGCAAATCTTTTCCCACCACTCACCATGATGGCTGGTGACAGCATCTTTCAAATACAGATATTTTTCTAGGAATGGAGGTATTCGCTGCCCTAGACCTGCAGCCTAGAGGGGGTTCTTCCACCATGCATTTCCAGCAAAGTAACAAGGTGCAGTGGAGAGTTACGAGATATAAGAATATGTTGTCATAATTTAAATCAGATCTTATGTAATTGCTCTATTTTTTCAAAGGATATTTGTTTAGTGTTGTATGTTCTTTCTGTCTTATTATAATTAGTCTGCTGAATTTGATTTTTATTTAATGGAGTTTAACAAGTTGCAGATTAGAAATGGAGAAGTGTCTGCATCAATTTGGTATCAGAGCATCTGAAGATGCCAGGAATGGACACTTTGTGAGAAGGTTTTGATAGTTTAATGGGCAACTGTGGTTATAGCTCTGAATGCAAAGATGGAGTTGTGTCATAATCTAAGAAAAAGGATAACTAGATTGGAAGAAAAAATGATGCAAAGGCAATGACAGAAGCAAATAAAGGACCAGCAAAAGTGTCATGTCCTCAAAATTGTAACACTAAGATATAAAGCATCGAAATGCAAGTTAATAAATAAAATACATATTAAAAAAATTAGCCATTAATGTTATTATAATTATAATTATCATAAGATAATATTATAATCATAATTATCAAATATAGCAATATAAATATAAGTACAAAATAAACATATACCATATCAATATAAAATGTATAAATATAAAATAATACAAAATAAGTATATAATTACAAGCAGCGATTGTTAACAAGTCTAAAGGTAATGATAAAATGTTATAAGCAGCAGCCATCATTCTAATAGAGGATGCGATTAGTGATAAAAGAAAACAATTACTAAAAGGTTGTGAGGCAGCGATTAATATAAAAACTGTGCTTACCTTTTCAAGGCAGCGATTAGGAAGAAGTGGGCGATTAATACTAGTGAAGACTCCCTAACTAAAGATTATGTCCATTCAGAAGGACATCAGTATTCCAGAGAGATACTTCCTTTCCTATTTAGACATACAGATATAAAAGATCATATTCGAAGAAGAGAGGAGTGGAATAAGGATCAAAATAGGAGAAAGAATAAATAAGAAATCTGATATATATATTTTTAGTACAGCAGCAGACATAGCCATCGATTTGAGAGCAAAATCAACTAAATTTGAAAATCAATGACATCTGGGCATTCAGTCATCACTCATCTGATCAGACAAAGGAATAGAGGTCTGCATCCTCTAAGTCAGAAATAAACAATTGATTAACATTTGTGCAGCAGTCCGATTTCCTGAGTTGGTGGTATGAGATCTGATTTGCAGTTATATGGTGCAGCATAATTTAGTATGTGTGATTATGTTAGATATTCAAGATACTAATGATACATTACTGTTATGGCTGATTCCTTAAATATGATTAATATTGGTTTGTCATCTGATTTAAATGTTTTAGCCTTGATAGAGGAGGTTGAGATCACAAGAGGGGAACAGTGACGGGGCACTCTCTTAGGTACGCCACCTCAAGATGGAGGACCAAGTAGTCCTATAATGGGGAACCCATGAGTTCCATAATGGGGGACCAAGTAGTCCCAAAGGAGGCCAAGGGGGTATCCATTTGGGGTACCAATGGTACAGCGCCTTGGGCCTAGGAGATATGGCATTTTCAAGGCACCCATTGTAATCTCACCCCTCCATCATGGTAAATCAGCACAAGAGGTCAAATCATAGAGAGAGGGAAATGGTTGGCAAGATGAGGGGATAATGGAAAGAGGACACCTCCTAGGTAGAGGCCAAGACATTCGCTCTTGGGCCTAGGGTAGAAAGGGTCCTAAGCACCCCATTGAGTCACTGTCATGCCCCCAAAATTGCAACACTAAACAATAGCAAATAAATAAATTAAATAAATATTATAAATATAAATATAAATATTAATAATTTAAATATTATTATAATCATTATAATATAATAAATATTAAATAAAATATATAAAACTAGTATAAATGAATATATACTATATTAATATAAAATATATAAATATAAAATAAGGAAATACAATTACAAAAAAGTGATTAAAGGCAGCGAATGTTATTAAGGGAATGGCTGCGGCAGCGATTCTTATTAAGGTAGGTATTAATCTATCAAAAGGCAGTGATCAGCAGTAACAAACAGATAATAAGAGGCAGAGATGGTAATAGCAATGGAGGATGGCAATGATTACCTTATGTATATATTAGAAGCAGCGATGATATCATTTGGGAGGCAGGTAGTAAAGACAGAACTTTATTTATTAAGGAACGCAGTGATTATTATCAAGTAGCATAGTTAAGGAAAGCAGCACTTATGTTGGAAGGGATGTGTCCCTTACAAATGTAAGGCTGCTAGTCAAAAGGAGGTAACTCTTCCCCCAAATGGGATATAAAGGGGCATACTTCACTTGTGAAAGGGATCATGGAGAGAGATGGAGAAATACATCTGCATTTAGTGAAATTTGGAAACTATAGCAGAGGGAATACATATATTGGAATAAGTATCAATGACAAGATTCATGCAAGAATGATTATCAGGAAAGCTAATATATATATATGTATGAAATACATATATATATATTATACGAATATGCAATAATGATGCTTGCAGCAATTATTGAGCCTTATAAGTTTTTATGTTTCTTTAATATGAATATGAATAATAGATTCTTATGTGCTTGATTTACACTAACAATATCCTCTGAACATTTAAGGACAGATCGAACCTTAGGAGGATACATCATCGATCAAGAGAAGAGACATACAGATCAGAAAAAGAAGAGAATCAGACCCATGTATCACAACAGATTACTATTATCAGATATATGAACATAAACAGGAGTATATCAGATTTATCCTATATTCAAGTGTATTTCTACCATTGATTATCTTATATCTGTATGTATATTGCCATTCATAATAGAGGAATATTTAATGTGTGATCTCTATGATAGAATACAAGATGTGTTTGACTGTTTGGAACCCACCTTGTAGGAAGGGCCTGGGGTGTAAGCAAAAGGGATTGACGAGGCTAGTAGGTAGCCAACCAAAGGGCCCTACACAGAGAGCCAAGTTGCCCTCGCCCAACTCCTCAAGGTGGCAAGTGTCTTCCGAGAGTCGAGGCCTTGATGGGGAAAGCAGGTACAAGTCACCAAGGGGGAGGGATGTGGTATACACCCTCTTAGGCTTGGCATATGTCTTCGGGTGGACCCATCATGTCCCTTCTCCCAATTTCCTAATATGTGGCATTATTGATAATCTATGAATGTGATGCAATTATCTAACCCTAACAAGCATACATACATATTTGTGAATGTTATTCATGTGGTGAATGCAGGATTCAATCCAAGAATACATCATTAAAGAGATTTATTTAATAAAGTGAAAACCCTAACCCTAATTTGTTGCAATTTGTGATCAATAGGCAAATTCTAGGGCAAATCAGGATAGGGGACATTACAGTCACGTTCTCCCATGCTCTCCTATGGTTGAGCTCTCCGAGGATATTAAATGCTTTGTGATTGGATTAGTAATTTGGCCTTGATTTTACTAATATTTAATTATGATAATTGGCTAATTAGTATTATTGTGCTAAATGGTTATAATCTGCTAATCAGCGTGATTGTGGTAAATGGTTTCTAATTTGTGTGCAGGGCTTCAATCAGGTGAAAGGCATTCTCTAACCCATTTGTTCATTTAAAATTAAGGATTTAGGGCAAATTTAGGGCATTCCCAATTAAGGGACATTACAAAAGGGAGTTGCACAAATCAGAATTTGAGCTGGAGGACATGCAATAATAGGAAAGAAAAGAAAAAGAAAATTATAGCAAAGAACTTTATGGTTGTGAGAACGCAAAGTAGAATGGTGAGAATATATACTCACCTTGAGAGCAAGAGCTTTTTTCAGAAAGGGAAGCCATGGAGTCTAGGATTCGCCAAGGAATAGAATTGTTAGAACAGGGAAAGACCAAATCCCTTGATGAGTTAGCAGAATTATTAGTGAATGGAAAACCCTTAATAATGATTTGGAAAGATTTTGAGGGAGAGCAGATAGATAAATGGAATAAAAATAATGAGTATGAGTGGAACAAAGATATTGAGTTGTGCTACCCCAAAGAAGGGGAAAATATTGAAGATTACAATGCAAGAGAAGAAGAGTTTGAAGACTGCAATGAAGAGGAATGCAGTCTATCACAATAGGAGGCCCAAGACGTTGTAGCAGTGGAAGCAATCCACATTAGAGATGAAGCTGCAGCAGAGATAGAGGTCTTTGGGAGCCCTATTTGTGATGTTTTATTGATTCTAGAGAACACAACCAGCAAGGAGAAGCTCAAGGGATGTCTTGAAAATACCATAATTGGAGAAGATATGAGAATGGCCAAGGGAAGAAGCAGCCATAAACATTTGTCATATGAAAGAGAAAGTGCCTATGAGATTTTTTTATTCCCTTAACTTGGTTTTTATTTCTAATGGTTTATGTTTATGTGCAGGAGCAATAGAATGTTGGACATTTGATGAGAAGAGCCATGACGGCTTTCAGTGGAGAAGGACCACTAGAAGTGGGTCTATGCCCACAAGAAGCAGGGAAGAGAAAGAGAACAAATTGGCAAAGGATGATGATCTGATCCAACAAGTTGTTTGAAGCTGAGGAAGAAAAGACATGAAAAGTTGCAGAGGTATCTAATCTAGTGAAAGGGCAAGCCATGGCCTTATTCTTTGCGTCAAAAGGACGGTTCTACCATCTAGCCCAAACTCTTACCTGGATGTTTGATGCAGTAATATCCTGGGGAAAAGGCAATCCTACAAAAAAAATAGTAATACTTGAATTCTTAAGTTTCTTGGCATTTTAGCTTTCTAAAAGTGTGTTGTCAAATAAACTAGTTTTGAACTAGGGAGTTCAAAATTTTGAAAAAAACAAGGAGAATGATGTAAACCATTCTATTGATTCACCAACTCAGGGAATAACTGAATAGTCAGAAGCAGTTACAAAGGTATCTCACTTACGGAGCAATCTTTAGTGGAGCAGTGAGCAATTACAAAAAAGAGGCATTTAAAACTTCACCACAGCAGTCAATAGTTACAAAGGCCTTTTGCCACTTGGTGACAGCCATCCCACCACACCAGCGGTTACACTGAATTAGGGGGGGAGGGCAGTGACTTTATGCATACCTTTTCCCACCACTCGCCATGATGGTTGGTGACAGCATCTTTCAAATAAAATAGTTTTTCTTGGAATGGAGATATTCGCTGCCTTTGGGCTGCAGCCTATAGGGGTCTCTTCCACTATGCATTTCCAGCAATGCATGTTTGTTTGTCCAATGGAAAGTTAGGAGATATAAGACTGTGCTGTCATAATATAAATCAGATCTCATGTAATTTCTCTCCTTTTTTCAAAGGATATTTATTGAGTGTGGTATGTTCTTTCTGTCTTATTCTTTTTAGTCTGCTGTGTTTGTATTTTTATCTAAAAGAGTTCAACAAGTTGCAGATCAGACATAGAGAAGTGTCTGAATCAAAGTACCTAATCATCATAATAATTATGCAATTGCTCTAGCCAAGCCCACCCACACCCAAACATATCAATCATGGGAGATATGATCGGGCCAAAAATTAAGAAGAAATGTCCGCAGTGCATTTTTAGAGTTTGTTAATTTTTGTGGATTTCCTTCAGCCCGTATAAAGCCAAAGCTGATTTATAAAAAGATTAACCTATACCAAGTTTGAAAGGGTGATTCAATATTATGTACTAAATATAACTAATGAGTCCCACGATTAAATATTTTCAGTAATCTCTACAATTTCTAACACCAGAAATTCAAGGCGTACCTGAATATAAGGGTAGGTATTTGCAGCTGCCTCATCACCAATGAGCATAGAATCACATTGTGAAAAATTTCTGGAGTTGTGAGCAGATGGCTGCATTTGAACCAGTCCCCTGTAGCAATTTCTTGAGTTACCAGCAGAGATACCTTTAGAAACGATCCTGCTCCTTGAATTCTTTCCTACATGAATCATCTTTGTCCCAGTATCTGCCTGCTGATAGTTATTTGTGAGGGCCACAGAATAGAACTCTCCGATGCTACTATCTCCTTTCAAAATCACACTAGGGTACTTCCAAGTGATTGCAGAACCTGTCTCGACTTGGGTCCAGGATATCTTGGACCGGTTTCCATCACATAAACCTCTCTTAGTTACAAAATTGTAAATCCCACCCTTCCCATTCTCATCTCCGGCATACCAATTCTGCACAGTGGAGTATTTAATTTCAGCTCCCTCGGCACAATATAACTCCACAACTGCAGCATGAAGCTGGTTGGTGTCGTAGGAAGGTGCAGTGCATCCCTCAAGATAACCTACATAGCTCCTCTCATCAGCCACGATAAGGGTCCTCTCAAACTGACCGGTCTCCATGGAATTGATCCTAAAATAAGTAGAAATCTCCATGGGGGACACAGTGTCCTTAGGGATGTAACAAAAGGACCCATCACTAAATACTGCAGAATTGAGAGCAGCATAAAAGTTGTCGGCAGGGGGCACAACTCTACCCAAATACTTCTTAACGAGATCAGGGTACTTATGGACTGCCTCAGAGATGGAACAGAAAATGACCCCTGCAGCCTCAAGAGTTTTCCTGTGCGTTGTGGCGATAGAAACACTGTCAAAAACGGCATCCACGGCAACATTAGCCAGTCGCTTCTGCTCAGTCAGAGGGATTCCCAATTTCTGAAAAGTCTCAAGGAGCTGAGGATCCACCTCATCCAGGCTCTGCTTCTGCTCTTTCTGCTTCGGCGCAGAGTAATAACAATAGTCCTGGAAATTAATAAGGGGATAAGTATTATCAGACCATTTAGGCTCGGTCATTTTCAGCCACTGTCTGTAAGCATTTAGCCTGAATTGCAACAACCATGGAGGCTCATTCTTTTTAGCGGAAATTATCCTCACAGTTTCCTCGGACAGCCCTTTGGGTATGGACTCGGATTCGATATCGGAGACAAACCCCCACTTGTAATCCCTATTAAGATACTGATAAATTGGGTCGTTACCTTTTGACTCTGAGGGGGCGCTGATGATGCTTCCGCTTCTATCCGCCACGGTCGCATCGGGGGCTTCTGCGCGGATCGCAATTCCAATGGAATGTCTTCGCCCTCTGCTTCTTCCTCTAATTGTCATTGCATTTGGGATGTGGGCAGATGAAGTGTGAGTCGGCGCTTTTCCTATTGTCAGCGCAGAGTGCAGCCCTGTTGCCGCCATTGTCGTATAAATTCAAATCAGTTGCGTCGTGTATGTAGGAATTCGGGAAATATGAAATTACGAAGCACTAGCAGGCGTAGAGATAATCGCAGGCTTGAGCTAGAACCACACGCCGCCTCTCTATCTTCCTCGTCATTATATATCCGTCTATTCGGGATTTAGTAAGAATGGAAATTACTTCCACTCAGCGTTTTCTAGATTCCAAATTTTGGCTGCTTGTTCCCCGACCTTAATTATATTTCTTTATGGATTCTTTTTTATTGTGTGTTATTAGCAAATATACATATTTTTAAAGAAATAGATAATGATAAGGTTTAAGATTAAGAAATAATATTTTTCTCTTCAAAATGGCCTTCCAAAGGATAAAGGAGTTTTTCTTTTTCTTTTTTATTGCTCTTTGTCCATTCCCTATGCCATTTTCCTAATTTACATTTACTATGCCTTATACATTTTATATACTTTAGTTTTGGAAATGAGATTATTTGAGTTATAATTTTAGAGATGGTCTATAATCATAGATAAATTACCTAATAAATATAGTTAGAACTTTAATATTTAAAAGTGAAATAGGAGAATCCACCATATTCTAAATTCATATTTAAAATTGAAATAGGAGAAACCATTAGTATCATAGTGAAGATTGTTAAAATCAAACTCTCCACCATGGGACCCAAAGAAACAATCCCCTAACTCTTATTTCTCTAAAATCAATTGTAAGTTAATAACTTGAATTTCAAAATCATCATCAAAATTTATATTAAATTTGTTATTTCTATTGAAGTCATTTTTCCAGTGCCTCATCAAATGTTCCTAAAAGCAATTTGTTTATAGGGTAGCAAATTATTTTCTCTTATTAATGGATGAAAGAAAATCTACTTTCTAAGATTGCTTCTTTGGGACAGTGGGTTGGATATAAGACACACCCCAAGGGTTAAATTTATCGACAATAATTTTTTAACCATAGATGTTGTGGAAAAGCTCTTGCAAGGAGTGAAAGAAAGAGTCAATTCACCCATAAACAAGCATTTGACATCAAGCCTCAAAATTGTGACCACCACTTGCAAAATACAATAAGAATGTGAAATTATTTCACCTACTAATTTGGTTGGTACTTGAGAAACTCCAACAAACAAGAAACTCACATACTAAATGTTTCTTTCGAATAATTGTGTAGTAACCTCTAGAGTATACTAGCTTCCTTTCTATTTTGTGCCTGACAGTAAAATAATTAAATAAATGTTACCACTGCAAATATGTATAATAGAAAACTACTCTAGCAATCTAGCTTACCCTTTTCTAATTAGTAAAAGAAAAGGGGTAGAGCGAGGATAACAATTAGAAAAGGGTGGAAAAAGGAGCACTAAAGAAGAGAAACCTACTAACTTTATTTACAACACGATCAACTCTTCATTGTGAATACATGTATGACTATGGAAATTTTGCCTCAACTTACATTACATGAACCTATCTATTATTAAATATTAACTAATATATATATGGTTAGTGGGAATTCAACATAAATATATAATTCACATCAATACAAGGGGCATAAGTAGACATGTAGATGTTGTGGAAAAGCTCTTGCAAGGAGTGAAAGAAAGAATCAATGCACTCATAAAAAATCACTTGACATCAAGCCACATGGGCATTAAAGCCTCAAAATTGTGACCACCATTTGCAAAATATAATAAGAATGTGATAATATTTCACCTACTAATTCGGTTGGTACTTGAGAAACTCCAAAAATAATAAACTCGCACACTAAATGTTGTTTTTGAATAATTATACAGTAACCTCTAGAGATGATAGCTTCCTTTATATTCTACACCTAACAGTAAACTAATTAAATAAGTGTCACCACTACAAATGATGTATAATAGAAAACTACTCTAGCAATCTAGCTTACCCTTTTCTAATTGGTAAAAGAAAAAGGGGTAGAATGAGGATAACAATTAGAAAAGGGACAGGGTTAAAGAAACATATGAAAAGGTTGGATAAAGGAGCACTAAAGAAGAGAAACCCACTAACTATGTCTATAACACAACCAACTCTTCATTGTGAATACATGTATGACTATGGCAAGGTTGCCTCAACTTACATTACATGAATCTATCTATTATAGAATATTAACTAATATATATGGTTAGTGGGAATTCAACATAAATATATAATCCACATAAATACAAGGGGCATAAGTGCACACATTCACAATATCAAACCAAGGGGCACTTTATAATACAAGTAACTTAGTGAACAAAAAATGCTAAAACATACTCATATTCCTACAAGTTAAGAAACCATGACTAATCAACTCTTTATTGCAAAGAGATAAATTTTGGTTCTCTATTAAAAATCAAAAGTATATTTACAAGAGGGTATAGCCCTTATTTATACAACTGTGGGAAGTCTTATGCAATTACAACCACACAAAGCCCAATTTTTTTTACAAATGAATAAAGAATATGAGAGGGGAGATAAATGTTAGAGGAGCAATAACATTTACCAAATAATATTCAACTAAAACCAAATCAACAAAAAAGAGAGCATATATGAGTGGTTAAGAAATTCAAGTGTAAAGAACTAGAACCACACGATGTCTTCTTTTGCTCATATATGCCACTTTTTATTTCTAAAAGTAGATGATTTTTTTGATCTAATGAGGAATGTATCCAATCATAATGAATATTGAGTGGAAACTTACAATCAATGGTTGTTATGGATGGTACTATGTATTTTGGGCATGAAGTAGTGTGTGTCACATTAAATTATAATTTGATTGACCAAAAGAGGGTTTGAAAAAATCTATGAGCACTACAAAAGTAAGATGGCTTCCACATAAATATTCTCAAAGAGGATGCATGATTCATTTGATAATGGGCATGGCTAAGAAGCAATAACCATTAATTTTGACCATTATATATCACCCTAGAATTAATGGATATTTCAATCTAAAAGATGTTAGCATGGTAGGGAATCAAAAGTTCCAAAAATTGCAAGGAAGCATTCCAAGGAAATACTTCCATAAGGGTAGGCCTAATAGCATGCAAAAGATAATGATAGAAAGGTAGTGACATAACCAAATATTTTCACAAGGTGAATGGATGACACATCCAAGAAGATGATATTGTGGCTACAACCTTGAGAACCTTTAAAAGGAAAACAGGTGAAATAGAGAAGTTGGACCCATTATGACATTAACCACCTAAGGAAGAAAAATTTACATCATCAAATGGATGTTGAGTGACTTGTGAGGCTATGGTTTGTTGAGTCATCATAATAATGAGGAGGTTTATGAGGTCAATCAACAAGAATAGGTAGGACCCATGCAAATAGGAGGCTTGGAGGCAAAGAGAATCCTTGACACTAAAGAAAATAGTGCTAGAAGCTCTTTGAAGAGGCTAAATACTTCATTCAATTCAAAAATTAAGAGGCCTCAAATAGCACAAAAACATCAAGAGCTAAAGGAAATATCTCCTATACATCATGGAATTCATGGCTCAATCCATTGAGTTGCATAGATCATAAGGGACAATCTTGGACTTGAAGAAAGGGAACCCCATAGACCCATAAAGGATCTAGAGTTCAAACAAATATAGTAGGAAAAATACAAACAATCTATTTGTTTTAGTATGGATAACTCAAAGGGAGTATTTTAGGAAAACATGTTATAGTTTTGATATCTCACATGGGCATCTTTCCTAAAAGATGGAAATCCCATAGCCAAATTCAAACCATTAGGGTAACACCACATAATTTTTTTCTTCAAGAGAAGCTTCCTTTTATCCTTAGGTAGACAATATGTTAAATTTTGTACATATGTTTCTTTTATCTACTCTACCAAGGTAGCAATCTTTGGTTAGTCCAAATTTGTGTTCAAAGAGATTATGTGGGCCAAAGGAGGTATTTATGTGTAGTTGTGGGCACAGATTTGTGAAGATAACAAGCACACAATGAAGGGGAAAAATCCAAACAAAAAGGAAATTCCCATGGAGGCCAAACCAAATAAGTGACCAATAATTCCTCACATAGTAGAAATGGTCCCCATTAGATAGCTAACCTTTGTTCAATTCTTCTCATTCAAGCTATCCAAGGGTGTTAAATTTATTGAAGTGATGAAACCTAGGTGACACTTATAGAGTGGGAGTCCTTTTTCAAATATTACTAACAACCCTAAATGGTTATTGGTGGAGTTTTTAGGCTTTTAGATGGGGATGGTAGATGCTTAGGTTGAGTTATTTGATGTGAGGATTGACTAATCACTTATAAAAATGGTGTGGCCTTAAGGAGCATTAGCCATCATCCTTATTTTTGCATCAGTTCTTTGAGATGGATTTGGTCAATCTAATGAGAACCATAAAAAAAATATCTCAAACAAGATGGATGAGTGAGAAAAAATAGGGAACTATAAAGTTACACAAGCAAAGACTTAAGTGGACCACTAACAAAAGGCTAGAAAGTTATAATCTTGTATGACTATTTCTTCATCTTACTCATGAAATAGTTAGAACCAAAGGAAAAGATAGTTGTTTTTCAACATATCTTGAATTATAGCTGGATTATCGTATAAATAGTCAAGTGAAGCCTTCAAACACATGGTAAATTATTTTAGGTCTTGAGAAAAATATGTTACTAATAATACTTACCCTATTATTGTCACATCTAATGTACAAAATATCTAAGTTGGATTTAGTCCTATATTTATTAAAATGAGCATTTTTTTGTTTAAGTGTGTCTTACACCTTGCAATTCCAATGCTCAAAATTAATCAATTAATATTGTATTTATTTATTATTTATGAGCACATAAGGGAAAGGGTGTAATGCCTCTCGTGTTATTTTCATTGTTTTGATACTCCTTTCATATTTTGTGGTGTATTTTGGGTCTATGAAAGTGATTGCTTCACTAGTTTGACTATTTGGTTGACAGTTTCGTTTACATGGACAATTATGATACTCTCTTTCGTGATGTTGATGATATGATGATGCATGGTTTTTGTATTTATCTGGTTATGCTTATTATCTAGATGTAGTATTATGTTGTTATGTAAATAGACTAATGCTTGTTTCATGATATTATGATAATGTGCTACTATTTGGAGTTGGGTGAGGGGACTGTGTAGCATCGCTCGTTCGCGAGCGCTTTGTTACACTGCGACTCCCTCTCACCATATGCTTGTAATTGGATATATATGTTGTTGATGTTGGTTTGGTGCATGATGTAGGTACCGGGCACCGACTCTGCTTGCACTGTTAGGCTTGAGCGTGCCTTATAAGCCCAATGGGTATGATGTGGAAATTCGAGTTGACAAGAATTCCCTCACCCTAGTTTGTCACCCCATCACTGTGTTTGACAATGTCATATGTTTGCAACCTCATTCCTGTTTTGGTATCACTCTGTTTGATTCGTTCGTTTTAATTGTTTATTTAATGATGTTATATTTTTGTTGTTCCAGTTAATTGGTTAATTACCGTGTTTCAATTATTGGGCATGGTCGTTGTTCATTATTGTTCAGGTATTGTTTGGGTTACTTTGCTCATATTTGTAACGTAGATTTAATTAAAGTAATAAATTAAATTATTAAATTATAAGAGAATTTTAGTAATTAATTATTAAATTAATTTGAAGGTTATTATGATTTAATAGTTTATACTATTATTTTATTAAAGTTGAAAATGTAAATAAAGACATAAAATTGTATTACAAATAATGTTTATTTTCAAATTTAATATAGTGGATTAATAATTCACTTATTAATAAGGTTTATTTTTTTTAAAAGAATAAAATTAAATTAAAATATTTGGATAAAGGAAGTATTGACAAATTATCAAAAGGGATATTTTATTAAATATTATTTTCAAACGATAAATTTCAGAAAAAAAAAGTAATTAAAAGAATTACGGTAAAGTTATGATTTATTAAATTTAAGTAATGTGATTTAATGTTTACAATGATTAAATATTAATTAGCCGTAAAAAAATAGTTTTTAATCAAACATTAGTGGAGAGAGTTGGGTTTCTAAATTAACTAAAATCTTACAATTTACCGACAGGTGGAAAAATGAAGAAAAGAGGAATTGACATGTGCACATGCATGCACATTCGGAATACTAAAAAAATTAATTGGGAAATTTGCCATCTGTTTGGGTTGGGTTATCGAAAACTATAGAGAATTTCCTTAATGAAGATGGGGAATTTTGTGGGAAGGAACATTCAAAAATTTTACAAAAAAATGATACAGAGAAATTCGACAAGAATTTTTACGGAAGTACAGGGCTCTGGTTAAAAATTTAAATCTGTTCTTACAACAAAGAGAATTTGGGGAATTATATATAGTTAGTTAGTTGTGTTTATGGTTATGCTTCATTGTTGTGGATATTGATTTTTATAAAATGTTAATTAGAAATAAATATGGTACTATATTTATTTTTTATAATAAAAAGGGGTAAAAACTTTATTGAAATTCATAAAGGAACATTACAAAGAAGTCAAGGACCAAAGTCCCAGAAACCAGCGAAAGCAGAAGAAAGAACAAGACCAAAATCACCCAACTCCATCTCCCTCCCTATCCTCAGCAAGAATTCTCTCCAGATCATGGTGGAGCCCTAGAGGAACCAACTCCCACTCTTCGATACTCCAACCACCCAAATACTCCAAATCCCATTTTGCCAAGCAATCAGCAGCCCTATTCCACTCCCTTGGAATATGAACAAAAGTCACCAAATCCATCAACGAACTAACTTGCAAAATTTGTTGCACAACCATAGCCAACTACCAGCTAACACCCACCACTTTTCACTCAGTAAGCAAATTGATCAAAATTTGGGAGTCAAATTCACATATAATCCTTCTCCACCCCAAAGCATGAGCCCTCTCAAGGGCATAGAGAATATCCAACCCTTCCATGATGTTGATAGTTTGCATCCCCTCATGGACCGAGAAGAAGAAGATCACCAAACTCAAAGAATCCATGTTGATCCCCAATACCAGCAGGCCCAAGGTTGCCCCTTGAGGATCCATCGGTATTAATCTTCAACACCCCAACAAGAGGGTGTTACCATCTACCAACTCTGTGAATTTTCTGCTTAGCCCTCCATCCTCTCCTTACACATGCAGAAATCACAGACAGTCCCTAGATCCCCAATCTCTCCACCACCTCAGCATCCCTTTTTTTTTTTTGGAAAAAACACTTCACACTTAGCCTCCGCAGTCTCTTGAATCATGCCCAAAATTCTCTGCCAGACTTGCTGAACAAACTTCTTCTCGCCATTAAAAAATTCTCCTATTTTGTTCTAACCAAATCTGCAACAACATGAAGATAGGCCCCACATGCCACACATCTTGCAAGAAGGAAGACATAGAGGGAGTCCTACCCAAACCATTCCAGAATTCAATCAAGGAGGAAGCATGAACACATGGGTTGTGCCAAACACCCCACCAAAAGTGCCAAAGTTGAAGAGAAAAAGGACAACAAAAAAATAAATGAGTAGTCTTCCTCAGGCACCTCACACAAAACACAGATAGAGGGGCCTTGGAAGCCCCTCTTCTGAATATTATCTCAGGTCAAACACTTATTGCCAGTCAACATCCAGACAAAACAATTACACTTTGGCTAGGAGAACTTGTTCCAAACCTTTCTCCACCACTAAACCTCTTCCTTGCCCAACCTCTGAGACAATAGAACCTGATATCCAGAAGCAACATTGTATACCCCCTTAGGATTAGGAGACCAAGCAAGTACATTTGCGTCCCAAAGGGAATTACACTGTCTATTGGAAAGGATATTTTGTAGCTTAGCATAATCTTCTTGCAAACCAACATCCGACCAAACATCAGACGACTTCCATCTTGCCACCTCCAATTGACCACAAGAAGAGGACTTAAAGTTACTCACTCGTGACCAGCCATCCTCCAAAATCCTTTGGAAGAGATTCAAAAAATTAGGAAACTAAGAGATGATGGAGGGAAAGCCATCCCAAGAGTCAAACCAAAAGAGGGCCTCGATCCCCCTTTTACAAATCCAAAATAAGCCCTCTTTAATAAGTGCAACCCCTTTTTTGAGAGTACCCCAAATCATTGAGCCTTTCCCCACAGGGGGTATCTAGGAATATCATGCATAGGGATCCCTGAGAAATACTCCTGGGATAGTATCCTAGCCCAAACCCTATCTTGCTCAATGTACCACCTCCAATACAACTTTGCAGCCAGAGCCACCCTAGTCAAATCCAGCTGTCATAATCCAAGACCACCATACTGCTTCGGGCTACAAACAACCTCCCACCTCACCAAACTCCATTTTGGAGACACCAAGCTAACATCCCATAAGAATTGTCGTTTCATAGAATCTAACTCCTTAACAAAGCCCTTCGGGCAACCTAGAGCATGCATATGTAAATGGGCCAACCCTGCACCATTGACCTGATTAACTGGACATGCCCAACAAAAGATAACCATTGATGGGTCCAGTGGTTGACTTTAACCTAGAAATTATCCAAAATATTCTACCAAGACTGTCTAGGAAACCTGCCAACTGAGATAGGGATTCCAAGATAGGTCAAAGGGAGAGCCCCAATCTGAAATCTCAAAGTCTGTGCAATCCTCTATTGAATAGGGCCTAGTGTATTGAAAAAGAAGATGGAAGACTTATCTTCATTAATCAATTTCCCTGAAGCAGCCAAATAAATATCCAACACCCTATGAATATTCACAAATTCTCTCATAGTAGCCATGCCCATTAGGGCAATGTCATCCACAAACTAGAGGTGAGACTGCAGAGGCAGTTCACCTCCCCATCGCCAACCCTGGATGAGACCAACCTCCACATTTCTTCAAATTAGTCACCCCAAACCTTCAACAAGGAGAATAAACAAATACAGAGAAAGAGGATCCCCCTGGCGAAGCCCTTGAGAGGCACCAAATAACTCCGAGTATTCCCCATTAATGAGCACAAAAAAGGAAGCTAAAGTAACACAACTCATAACCCATCGAATCCATTCGTCTCCAAAGCCAAAATCACTGAGAAATTTCTAAATAAAGGACCACCTAACCCTGTCATAAGCCTTGGCCGTATCCAGCTTGATAAACATCGCCTTCTCTTTGGAGTTGGCCATAGAATGGATGGACTCAGTTGCAATAACAATCCCATCTAGAATTTTTCTTTCCGCCACAAAGCCACTCTGTTCTTCAGAAATCAGCTCTTTAACCCCCTTTTTCAACTTGTCAGCAATTAACTTGGAGATGATTTTATAAATAACATTACAAAGAGAAATGGGCTAAAATTGACTTAACCTATTTGCCCCCTCACATTTGGGAATGAGTGCAAGAAGGGTAGAATTTAAAGCCCTTAACATCTGCTTGTTCCGCTGAGACTCCTGAACAACTGCCAACAAATCCAGTTTGATAACGTCCGAGAATTCCTGAAAAAACTTAATCGGGAAGCCATCAAGACCAGGAGCTTTCCCTTTATTCATTTGGAAAACAATCTCTCCAAGCTCCTCAATTGTGATATCACTCATAAGATGCTCATTCATTTATCTAGACACTAGAGTGGGAATACAATAGAGAACCTAAACTTCCTCAAGAGCTCCACCATGTGAGTCTTCACAGAAGAGAGAAGAAAAATACTGCCTCACCTCATTCGAGACTTCAGGAAAGGAGGAGATTTTATCACCCCTATCATTCACCAGAACAGAAATAGAATTTCCATGCCTCCTAGCCTTCACCGTATTGAAAAAAATGCAGTATTTTTATCCCCTTCCTGAAGCCACTTAATTCGAGCCTTTTGTTTCTAGTACACTTCCTCCCATAAATCACACTCCTCCAGTGCTTTTAAAGCTCAAGCCTCTTCCTGGAGTAGCTCTTCAGTCACCCCATCCTCCCTTATCAATTTTGTGATACCATCCATTTCAGCCTGAGCAAACACCTTATCATGAAAGATATTCCCAAAGTACTGACGATTCCAACGCTTGAGTTGTTACTTCACAAATTGAAGCGACTTAGCAAAGGTATACATTTTTCGTACCATAAACGGGTCTATCACTCCTCCACCAGTCAGCAATAAGGTCATATAGAGACGGATCCCGCAACCACATGAGCTGGAATCTAAAAGAGGGGGTGTGAGGCACACAAATTGACACAATAGCAAGCTTAATAGGCTAGTGATTGAATCTCCTCCATTCCAAAATTTCAGAACAAGAAGACCACATACCACCAAGCCAATAACAAGAAACCAAAAACCGGTCCAACCTCTCAACAATACACGAATCCCCAGCCCTGCGATTATTCCAAGTAAACTGATGATTACTGAGATTAATATCAACAAGATTCAAAGCATCAAATGTTATTGCAAAGAAGCAATGTAGAGGGCTCCAATCTCATAGTACCACCTCACTTTTCAGCCAGCTCAGAAATAGCATTAAAATCTCCCGCCAGAATCCAAGGATGGTAAGGAGCCAAACTTCAAACAAATCTAATGTGGGACCACAGAGATTGTTTACCCAGGAAATCAACAGGTGCATAGATATTAGAGAAGAGAATAACTTCCCCCATCTAGAAACTCGAAGCAATCATAGACATAGAAAACTTAGAGGACATCCACCAAAGAGGTCGGATCTTCCATGGATTCCACATACAGGCTAAACCCCTAGAAGACCCATGAGCACCAATAGACTGGCACTCCCCGTTCCTCCACAACTTTGAAGCCAAACCAAACATAGTCTCAATAGATAACTTAGTCTCCTACAGAAAAAGAGCATCAAGACCTTGATTTCTAACGAAATCATGAACCACCTTTTGTCTAGGGTTGTTGTTCAAGCCCCTTACATTCCATGATAGAACAATCATTTCAAGGGGTTCAAAAAATGAGAATCCAAAGTCTTCACCGACCCTTACTCCACTAAAGTCTCCCCTGTCAATTTAATCTTTTCCAAGTCATTCTTCCTACCAAGCTTAGCATATTTCTCTGCTCCACCTTTCTTAATATCCTTTTGCATGAGTCCCAACTGAGGAGAAGACTTAGTGCTCCTAGTTGCTTCCAACCTCGCAAATCAACCTAAATGAGAAGAATCACCACCACCTTTCAGAATGTCTATCGAGGGAACTAACACCTCTGAAACCACCTATTGTTGATCAGTATCCATATTCAAAATACCACCCTATGAACCAATGCACCAGAAATATGGCCCTCTTGAACTGAACCCACAACCCCCTAATCCAAGCTCATCAAAGTCGGGTTCACTTCCTGTTACTTGAGATCATCCAAAACTTCAAACCTGTCAAAAGTATCCTCATCTTGTTTTTCCTTAAAGGTCCTCTTTTGACCCCGGTTCCTGTTACAAGCCTTGGACGGAACAAAATCATTGGTTTCAACCCCCTCGCCAGGGGCAAGGGCCTTGCCCTTGTCAACCTCAAGGGGTTGTGAGGAGATTATGAAGGCTGAGACTCCATAGGCTTAGATCTTGGACATTTGCGCTGCAAATGCCCATATTCATGGCATAGTCGACAACGAAAAGGAAGAATCTCGTAGTCCAATTTTTGCACCCAAGAAAAGGATCCCAAATACATATCCATTGCATTGAGCAAAGGCTTACTAAGATCAATTTTGACACAAATATGGGCATAAGTCATTACCTTTTTACCCAAGGTTTGCATTGAAGACCCAATTGGTTTTCCAAGCAACGAAGCAATTAGATGCAAAGTATCCTCCCAACAACATTCCATCAGAGTCTGAGGTAAGCTAACCCACACCAGAACATGATTTGGTAGCTCCTTAGAGGGGATAAAACTAGCATGCCATGGCTTGATAAACAACCTCACCTGGTTATAAAAATATGGACCTCCCTCAAAGACCCTATTGCGATCAACCATGCAATTAAAAGTAACCATAAAATAATTGTTGGCTAGCCACATGATCTCCATTTACCCCTCTAGCACCCAATTCCTATGGGCCCAAGACTCTAAAAACTACATCAAAACCCTCATCCCCAAAAATTTATAGTATAAGGAGTGATTTGAGTAATACTCAATATCCTCGACAATCATCTCAGGCAAAATAACCAGTTTTGGCCTCTCCTTGCAACGTTTGAGATAGTCATTAATCTTTGTGATTTGTACACCATTAAATGAGCCCACTCCAACAAACCTTGTTTCCAGAATAAATAGATTATTATTGATAGTCTTCATGCCTTGGTTTGGAGACTTCGAGCCTATCACTGCTCGAAAATCCATGACAGGCGAAATCCCAGATGCCTCACCCATAGATAAGGCCATCAACTCTGAGACATGTATTCAAATCACTGAATGGTAATGGATGAGGGAATCCCACACCACACCCACCCAACCACACAACACAAAAGCTCTTACCCCACGAGCCCACCCGCACCAATGCTAGACACGGAAGAAAGGCAGAAATGAGAGAAAACCCGCGTGCCACCAAACTCCCAAACGTAGCAGTCGCCACCGCACACAAGGGAAGAGATCCCACCAGCTAACCCACTCACATCAACAACCCCACACACCGTAATGGACACACCAAATAAGGGGAACCCCCACGCAAAGAAAAAATCCTCCTCAGCTCCAAAGCACCCACAAAAGGATCAAGCTGACAATAGAAAGAAAAAAAACCCTGAAAGACACCAAAACCCCCACTGCACACTGTTGATGGTGTTTTTATGCACTTCATAACACAGGTAATATGTAGGTGCACTACCTCTCTTGAAAGACAATCTTCCACAATCAAATTGTAGAACACTATCCCAAGGTCTCTCAGATGTCAGGTCATGACGATGCTTGGAATATTTCAGTTGATTTATGTGATTTGTTGGAATCACCAGGCGGACTTACATGGTCAAAGCTATAGGAGAATTGGGTCGATGGATGGAGTTTTATATATGGAATTACTGTACCTCACTACAGGTTCAGACAATAGTCTTAGACTCCATTGTTTTGTCAGATTTGGCTTTATAATGTGCAATGAACCTTAACACAAGTTACTTCTAAAAAGAAAGGAAAAAAGGGCAAGGAAGGAGGATGGTTCCTGAACCTGCAACTACCGATGAACAATGATCATGGAGGTCCCTACTGTGGACAGTTTCCTTAAACAAAATTTCACTAAATCTGAATTCTCACAATGTCATGAAATCTATGCTATCTTCTAAGGACTGCAGATATTCATCATTCATTCGCCATGGAAATGTGAATAAAGATAAAGTTTAATGAGCAACAATGAAATTAAAGTCCAAGCTAACTTTACACAATCATCTACCAGCAACAAATGACCAAAAGTATGGACAAGGAAAGCATACACACAACAGTAATCTTCAAAACCAGAGACAACATACTAACTACCAAAGCTAATCTATGGATACCAAAGTAGCAAAGTAACTTGAAGAAAAATTTTAACTAAAAGGAGAAGAATCATGAAACATGTGGAGAAACCCAGAAATACACCAGAAAATGACTGTATTTTCTATTATAATTTCTGCAGCATGCCTTTACAACAAGTCAACTCCCTTAAAATGAGAGGAGGAGAGCCCTATTTATAGTTTTCAAAAAAGAAAAATAAGTAGCCAAGATTCAATTCCATTGTGTGGCCAAGATTCACTTTACAATAGGGTTTCACCTACCCCCAAATATATTACATTTATAAATTCACTCTTGTCTTTTCCCTGTTTCGTCCTCTAGTGACAACACTGTAGCAATTTCGTCCTTTAGCTATTTGCCCTTTGCTGTAGCTATTCTCTGAGGAATTCTTCATCGATGATAGGATTGCCTTCACGCTTCTTCAACGCTACATACTCTACGAAGTTCAGGATCAGTGGTTGGAGCTTATCCATCTCCATGATGTCTGATCGCAACACCTGGTAGGTCCATTCTTGGGAATTGCTGACGAGTTTCTTCGAGTCCTCCTCATATTTGGCTGCATTATTCTTGAGAAGCTTTGACTGCACAAAGGCACGGGCTGCAAAACTCATAAAATCCATGGTGACCTTAGCTAACATCCCATCTTCCATGATTTTTAAGAAGTGGGGCCTTATGTTCTCAGGATTGATCTCGACTGCGGGCAAATCATACCCCGTCATCAATTTGATGTATCGAGAGCACTCTTCTCTGGAATCCTTAGCCCATTCGATGTCCGACGCTACCCATTCAATGATCTGCTCCATCCTTTTCCTTCTGTGATTGAAATATCGCTTCCAGACATCCACCAACCAGTGGTCATCATCCTTGAAGGCAAGGTCCTTCTCCCAGACCTCACTTGGCAGCCCGAGTATGGCCTCGATCTTTGGATAGGCTGCCTCGTATTTCCCTAGGAGCTCCTCACAGATTTGCCTTGTGCCCTCAAGGGTCCTCTGCACTTCGAGGAACTTATTTGTTGTCCGGACAGCCAAATTGATGCCTGTGTTTCCCATGTCTAAGACCTACCAGAACCAATTTTTCGTAGTCTTGTCTAAGTTTCTTCTTTTTTTTAACTTGTTAATATGTTCCTGAGATAACAACTGTGGCGGAGCTGATGACGTGGTGGGCTGCTCATCTGGGGATGACCACTGCTGAATGTAGGTCGTTAGATCGGCCACTTGTTCCTTGAGCTCCTTCTTTGAAATCTTATCCTATTGGATAAGGTGTACCACTGTGGCGACTGACTCCTGGAGGTGGTCAACCTTTTGCTCCCTCGTGTCCACTCCCAAATCGATGGTGGAGACGTTATAAATTATACCCTGTTCTCCAACCACTGGTGTTGCTATCTGCATCGTCCTTGATCCTGAGGCATCCATGGTTACCTTCGATCTGATCTTTAGTTTCTTCTCGTTCTTCTTGGTGCTTATTCATGCCTTGGTTAGTATGGCTTCCAGCCTTTCCTTGGGATCCTTTACGGTGGGAGTCTTTTGTTATAGTTGTCTCTGTAGCCAGTTGGGTACCTGGGGCTCCTCCCTAGGTGGTTTATTTTGACTCCCGTTGTCCCCTTTCTTGATTTCGACGACTCTGATGACAAGAGCCCTCTCTTAGGTCCCCGCATCTTCCTTATCCTCATTGGAGTCTTGTTGAAGGGTTTCATGTTTAGCAAGGGACTTGGTGTGTAACTGCTCCTTTGGTGGATCTTCTTTCTCAGCATCCCCTCTTCTTTGTTTTGATTATATTCATTCTCTTCGAGGTTCTCCTCCTGCTCGTCCTCGTGGAGGGATGCTTCCTTGTCATGTTCTAGGGTTTGGCCATGTCCCTTAGTTGGAGACCTATTGCCCTCAGTCTCTGGAGCAGCCATTTCCTCTTCTCGTGCAAGCTGGTCCTCGACCTCTTTATCTTCTATCTCCTTGAGCTGCTTGCCCCATTCTGCATTGAGCTCGGGATCGTTTGATTCTCTTATAAATTCAACATCCAGCTCTTCATTGCTATCACTGGAGGACTCATAAGCTACCTCATCTATTTCCCAGCACTTGAACAGTGGATGTTCATGGTACTCAACTTCCTCATCCTCCAGCCTTGTTGTAGCCTCTAGCTGTCATCGCTCAAGCTCGTCTGATATTTGCATCGTTGCCTCCATCTTTGGTGGTTCAGTAGAGGGAAGGGGAGTTGGAGCACATGCCATAGCCTGAGCTATTGCAGCCTGAACCATTGGATTAGTGAGCATCCTTGAGAGCTCAGATGGCACATTTTGCATATATTTCACGAAAGACTCTGAGAGACTAAGGGCAGGCACCATAGCAACGGAAGTAGAGGGGAGGGAAGGATACATAGAAGAAGAGGAGACCGGCGAGGTCATGGCAGATGATGAGTCCACAGGAATGATCTACAAGATTGGAGGAGTGGAAGCAAGGTGGATGAAGATGTCCACCGCAGGCGGGGAATAAGCGGAAACTGCAAGCGAAGTAAGTGGGGCAGGGGCAACAACAGTAGTAGCAGTGACCGTAGCAGGCAGAGGCCTTGGCGAGTTAGATCCTTCTCCCCCTATCCTATGGGGTGGATCCTTGGACATCACAGTCGTCCCCGTGCCCCCGATTGTCTTTCTCTTCTTCTTGGAAGGTTCGGGCTCAAAAGCCTTATGGGCATAGACCTTTGGCTTGGGCAGCTGTTCACTGGCCTCCTTTCTCTTTTTGGTCTTGACCGATGGTCGTGTGTTAGATGTTTCCCCAGTTGCAGTGGTAGTTGCCCCTCCATCAGAGCCACTTGGTTCACTTTCCAGTCTCTTGAATGTCAAGGAAACGCCCCGCTGTTTTAGTTGTGCCACCCGTTGGTCGATCCATGCCCTTGTTCGGATCTCAATGGGCCTAGTGAGTATGTTGATGTCATCAAGCTCTAGTTCATTCTAGTCAACTGCAGGCAATGGAAAATTGGCGATGACATCATAGCCTGGGTTGATCACCGTGTCCTCATCCTCCTCAAGTTGGTCAGGGACTGGACAGAAGTTTATCCTTCACACATAGATGGCGGTCATATGCATGTACAGCTGCAACCGCACCTCAAGATCATCCTTGCAGTTGGCCCAAAATTCTTCGACGTTGTGGAGGTGGGCATACTCTCGTCCTAGTGCCTTCTTGATGTGTTCGTACGGGTCCATCCAAGGCTGAGCTATGTATTGACGGAAGTTGTACTCGACCAACTCCCTTTTTGAATATCTCGCACACTGGGAGGTATGAATCTTGTACATTCCTTGGCCGACCCTAATGGGATAGGGTGTGCCTGCCAAATGCTTGCTACTCAAGATGTTATGGATGTGCTTCAATTGCCATGTCAGCTCCAATAGTATAATCCGATCGTTGGGGTATCAGGGCAGCTTGTTTGGTCTTTCTATAAATCCCTGGGCACAGATGTATGTGAACTTCAGAAATTGAATGTAGAGGAAGGCATATTGCTTGAGGAGGGCTTTGGCACTGTGAGAAACTCTCCTTTGAAAGTCGCCTCCTAGGGACCGGATGATGTGTGCGATGAACGCATCATTCACCCGACAGTAATCCCTCTTGAAGTTTTAGAATTGCAGTTGAGGGTATTTATCATAAGGTTTGAGCTCTACCCTTGATGGGTCACTGGGCACCACCGCCAATACCTGATAATGCCACTGATCAGCGAGGGAATACACCAAGTAGGAGGTCATGAAGAACTTGGAGGTCTTCTTCACGGTTGTGAACTGCTTGTGGAAGCAGTCATTGATTATTTCTCCCCAATAGAAGGTGATGCCATTGCTGCGGAGAATCTGCTCTACGAAGTAGAACATCCACTCTTGGAAGAAGGCCGCAGCAGGAAGACCCATTATTCGGCTTAGCAAAGTCATGAGGTCATGGTAATCTTCAAAGAAATCACTACGAAAAAGCTCCTGAGGAAGCTTTCCTGCACTACCCGACTTGTCTTTTAACCAATACTGGTTGATTAACTTCTTACACTTCAAGGGATCCTGCTCCCATAGTTCCTTGCATTCCTTAATGGTGGGGGTCTCCATGCTCTTGAAGGTAGGAATGTGGAAAGTTGTTATACTCGACGGGGACATGTTTGCAAGGATATTTCTGTCGCGGTTCACTATAGTCCGGGTCTCTTCTTGATATGCTTCCACGCATGCTATTACCAGCTCTGGGGCCACCAAGGCCAGCGGGAAGCCTGCAGCCTTAGCAATTCCACTGCTCTTTATCAACTTTGCATTCTCCGTCTTGGGGTTCATCCTGACCCTTTGTATGAATTCGTCAACATTGACTTGGTCGATGTTGGTATCTTTGACATCTCTCCAGAGAGAGGTAACTCTGGATTGTATGGGGACCCCCTAGAATTTGTACTTCATTAGGTCCTTGTCCTCCTTTCCTTGAGGTGTCTTGGCTACTCCTTTTCCTTTCTCCTTGGAGGCACCAAAAGTTTATGCACCGGATTCCATAAATCCTGCACAAGGGATGTGAATTAGTAACAATAATCATGATCAAAACGGTTTCGGACAAGTCCCTTCACATCAAGATTAGCTCTGCAATCATTATTCATATTCAATAAGTTCATAACACTTGATAATTCATCTTTAAAAAGCAATGCAGACAATCTAGGCTCCCAGGGCCGGAATTCCCCTAACAGAATGTCGTTTGAAAGGGCAAATTGACGATGGAACTCCCAAAGGCATTTCCCAGTGTTGGATTTGGTCAATTGAAGGTTGGTGTGAAGGAAGACCTAATTTTAGCAAGTGGGTCAAAATTGGTTTTGGATTTGGAGGTCATTTGATCCTTCATTTGGGAGTTCACGCATCAGATACAGGACGACCGTTGGAAACGGCGCAGGAGAGACGGAACTCCGGGTGCCGGAATCCAGGTCCGAATTGCCATTGTTGGGAAGCGGCTATGGGTCAGCTGTTGAAAATGGCGAAATGGAGGTGGAATCTTGGGAGGGGAATTCTGAAGGGAAATCTTTGGAGACAGTTCAAGGACTTGGGAGACCAGACAACAAACAGAGGAACAAAACCCGGAGGTTGGGAAGCTGTCCTGAATTCGCCGTTAGAATGGTGCCAATGGAACGGAATCCCGAGAGGGGAATTCCGGTGATTGGAATCTAGAAGAGGCTTGGGCTTCAAGAGTTCATTTGAATTTTGGTTTTGGTGGGCAGTAGATCAGGGTCAGGGAGCCGGGAAGACGTCCCAGGACGACTGTTTGGAACGGTGAACGTGACACAAAATTTCGAGGATGGAATTTCGGAGGTCGGGGTCCGGGTGATTTTGAATTTTAATGGGATTGGTTGGAAAATGGAACGGACTTTGCGTGGTCGGGACCCAAGGTCCGAAAATCTGCCCGAGGAAGGCCGTTGGGACGATGAAATCAACACAAAATTATGGGAATGGAATTCCGAGTGTCGAATCCCGAGGCTGTTTTGATCTTTAATTGGTTTTCGACCTTTTCCAAGTCTTCACACAGACTTCGTGTGTCTAGGGTCTGGGAAGCTGTCCCAAGACGGCCGTTTGGAACAACAGGAGTGACACGGAAACCCGCGAGGGGAAATCCGAATGCCGGGGTCCGGGAGGAACTTCGCCGCATAGAACTTGAAGGCTCAGTTTTTTATTTCTTTGGGAACCCAAGTATTTATGTACCCTTCAGTTGGGAGTATATGAAAGTTGGTGTTATAGGATTCTTGAGGAATTGGGTAACGGGTGTATGTTGGATTTCTTTGATTTGATTTTGAAATGTTTGATTTAATTATTAGTTTGAACTCTTGTGGGTGTTACCTTATTTCATAGTTTGCCTCTTGTTATGGTTTTTTGGCGAGATGGTCCATGCCTCACATTTGTACTCGAACTGGCAATATTTTTGGTGTTTTATGTTTGGTACACCCCCTTATTGTTGTAAAGTTTTGTATTGGGGCTATTGGGGAGGGTGGATTTTCATGGGGGCTGACACACAAAGGGGAATTTAGGATAACCCATGGAAGAGTTGGTTAAACAAGTGAAAAAATAATAAAATAAACTATTGGGTTTGGGTAGGAACACATTAATTAAGATAGTAAGATACCTCGTCCACGCTGTTAGTGCTTTCACAGACTAAGGGTGGTTTGAGAAGGCCATGGCTAGCAAGATCGCAACCTCATCCTCATAGAGGCTAGTGGTCCCGCACATGTCACCCTATGGGGTCGGCACCTAGTGAGAGGCAGTCAGGATAACCATAGATGGGGTTTGGCGCCTATTGAGAGGAAATCAAGATAACCCATGATAGGACCGTGCGATGACACTTTCCCATAGTATCCCTTCTCTTTCCCTTTGCATGCCTCTGGAAGTAGTTGCCTTATACTTGTAGTCATTGAGATTGTTCTTTGTTATGTTTTGGTTGCTCTTGTGGTTTGGTCTTGGGGACGTTCTGCTTGTCTGTCTTGGTCGTGGGTCTTTCTTGTCAACTCCTAGCATGAGGGGTGGACTTTCAGGCCCACATGGTTGGGTGGAATGTGCTATGCACCCCATTGGGTTCCCAATTAGTGTTCGTGAAGTTTGGAGATCGTGTTGTTGCAGAGGATCCAGAGCTTCACCACAATTTAGTTATATCATGTTTGTTTATGTATTCCTCTTGTAATCAATGTATTATTCCCACTATGTGTTAGGAAGCACGATTGTGCATTTGGAATCTTGAAAAAAATACATTTTCTCATTATCAATATATTTGTATAATCTAATTTGATCATCGTAATGTGTCTATGCATATATTCTCTTGATTATGTTGTGTTGTATATGGATACTTCTCATTTATGTAATGTCATGAATGGATGGTTTTTAATGTAATTGTGGGATTCATCCTTTATCATTTTTGTAAGAGTTTAGTTTTCGTAATACCGTCTCGTGTACCCCAGAGGATGTAGTGATATTGTAATTGTATAATTTTGATACATGTTGTGTATATTAATGTTCATTTTATGTAATGCATGTTCATGGTCATTTTTTATGTATTGTTCTACTTTCCAGAAGAAATGTGCGATAATTTGTTAGTTTTAGTTGTCCTTTGGGGTTCGCACGACGGGGTGTCACAAAGGGTGTCTCACTTATGACTTAGCTATTATGCAATGTATATACCTTATTATGATATGTATAATGGTCTATAAGATAATATCTTTGTCATGGAGAATATTTAAGAGCATATATGACAAATAGAGTGGTGTAAAAGATATTATGACATGTAAGAACATGATTATAGGGAAGTTACCTATTTTTACTAGGAATATTGAGCAATTTTATAACACACGTTATGGTGCATCAAGAATCATATTTTAAGGAAGACTATGGATTCAAATGGAACATTCAATTCAGCTAGTGGATTTTAGTGAATTTATTGAGAATTATGACAACATAAGAGCATCTACTATTCTTAGCATGTTGGCTCATCATGGAGGAATTGGAATTTATGCCCTAGACTTGGGTACCATATTTGGTCATAGTATTGGGCCATAGTTTATGGTTTACCATTTATGGTTTTTTGTATTGAATACCTTATATATAGGGTTATTGGTTAGAGTTATGTATGGGTTGTATAATTGATTTGTGAGTATTGTTATTCTACTGAAATTTCTCTAGTTTGATAGGTTGGTATCCTATAAATACATGTCCCTAGATATTATATTATAAACTTTATTGTTGACAATACAATTGGCTCATGCTTTGGAGTGTTGGGTTTTTCACCTGAAAGGGTCTTCCCCATATAAACTTGTGTGTTATAGTATAATTTTCATGTGCACTATTTCTTGTAACTATAAGATTAATTATTTTCGTACATACTTCCCCTCAAATGTTTGTGTAGGAATAATATTTTACACCATTCCTTCATTTTATTTTATTTTCCACCATTTGAACTTTTTGGCATGCTTATTTTACAAGCTAAATCTAGAATATAGTGTGAAATATTAAAGCCATATCAAATCCTAATTCTAACCCAAGAAAAATACCTTTGGATTAAGCATAAAGAATATTTAACAAAATAGTTCTTATCTTCACTAACCAAAAGTGAGATATCTCCTTTGTTGAGTGGATTTTCTTGTGGATTTGAGTGATTTATGATGTAGGAGCATCCATGGTAGTTGGCAATCCCGTGTCAATCCAAAGAGGTTCAATTTTGGGAGAGTTATTTTTGGTTTGAAATTCATGCAAAATGGTGGCAAATGATTTATCTTTGATTAACCAAACTTGTCAAATATTTTCTTTGCACATCGACAAGTTGACATAGTGGGTGAAAAAGCAAAAAGCAGTTTTTAATTTATTTAATTGCAAAATACTAGAAAGGTTATTTGAGGTGTTGGGATTTTAAAATATGGAGTTTTAAACACTCCATCATGATCCCTAAAAATTAGGGACGAAGGATATGGGTTTCCACGCTTGCTTTTACTTTCTTGCTTTTTTAGGAGTTAAAAGAGGAGATTTTTTTTGAAAAACTCCTATCTTTAGAGGGGTTGCTGGAAATGGATTTTTAAGTAGTTTAATGTGTAGATATAGGGATAGGTGTGCAATATTGGAGAGGTAAAAATAAAGAATGTGAAATCAATTCCATGACAACATGAGTTAAGAAAAGGAAAAATCAGTTTTCATTAAGGAAGGTTTTGAAGAGGAATTGAGAGAAGAAGAAGAGGGTATAGCATTCTCTTGTGTTTGTTGCAGGTTGGGACTGATTTATAACAGTCAATTAAAGTTCTAGAATAATAGGTTGAAGCTACAGGAGTTGCAGGTGGAGTGGAGGTGTTGAAAGTGAATAAATTTGCAAAAGCTCACATAGTTGAGCATAGATTGTGTTTAAATATATTTCATTTGTATATCAGATGTTTGTATGGGTTTTAATTTTTGTTCATCAGTCCATTAATGACTAAAAATAATTTTTAACCAAATTTATTTAATAGAGCAATTCAGTGGTTTCATGTGCAAACAATCTATTGAGTTTAATTTGCAATTTTTTTTATTCTATTTAAGCTATTGTTGTGAGGATTTTAGAGAGGGAATAGAGAGTAGTAATCTCACTCTACATTAATTGTTTTTGTTTTTGTTCTTCAAGGTCTTGATAGCATGTAATTATACATATATTTGTTGATGTGGGTGCTTGATACTTGATATACTTGATCTGATCTATGTGAAAACCGTATTTGGTGTCATGTCATGTCATGCCATCATATATGCTCACATGTTTTAGAGGCATGATGAACAATTTGAGGACTTGATTTATATGTCCTTGAGTGAGGATATGAATGGTGGATATTAAATGATTGGGATTAAGTGGGTGAGGGTGAAACTATTTTATTTTATTTTATAATAAGGTGGAAGTGGGCTTAAATTATTTAATTTGATAATGAGATGGAAATGGATTTAATTTTGTTTAATAATGAGATGTGAATGAATTTAATTGGTGAAGTTAATTATGGATGAAAATAATTAAATTAAAATTAATAAATTAATATGTGTATCTATATGAAGTGAATTTTAAGTGTATGCATCGATGCCCTATTGAAATGGCATTGCAATAAAAGAACAATGAAATTTTAAACTAAAATAAAATAAGATGACCTTATACCTCAAGAATATAGTATTGGATGATGGAATGGATCTTAGGGATGATGGTCCCTTAAGAGAATAGGTGGGTATGAATCACACAATTGGGCTTTCAAAATGTGAACAAGAAGATGAAATGTAAACTAGTATGTGATAGTGATCTTAAAGAAGCTTCAATTGTGCCAAGAAACTTGGTGTTTTTTAGAATAGGACATGATGCACCATGGTATGAGGAACCATGATGAAATTGTTCCATATGTGTGAAGGAATAACCTAAAATAAAAATTCAAAAGAAAGGCTATGCCATGTGATACCATGATATAAAAGACCACAATGTTACTGTTATGATATGTTGTTAGGACTGACACATACAAAACAAAAACATGAAGCACATAAGAAAGCAATCAAGCATAAGCCAAAATAAATAAAAAAATTTCCCTTAGTGAACCTAAAAATTAGATGATGATGATGCTAATAGTTTTACTATAACCTTAAGCAAATACATATTTTAGGGGTCAAATTGGGAAGGACACATCCTAGCATTTAATTTGATAGTGAATTGGGAATGACATATCATAATGAATTCATAATGATTTGTTTAAAGTTGAACAAGGATTTTAACAATAATGAGGATAAAACATATGAATATTTTTAGAATCGTGTTGGACTAAATGGATAGAATTATTTAGATTTCACTATCATGGAAGTTAGGATAGATTGTTGTATTAAATTGTTTTCTAGTAGTATTTTTCTTTGTTGTAATACATGGGATTGATGCCTTAATATTGTAACCAATTTTGACAAGGAAAAACCAATTCTATTGATAGGAACTTAGGGTGCGATCTCCAAGGATTGTGTTTCAAAAGGATAGTATGCCCCACTCTATATATGTCATTCATGATGTTATTCTAAAATTCTTGCTAATGAAATTTGATATATTGTGATGTTTTTAAATTTCCTATTGTAAAACTTGTTCCATAAACTTTGATAGTATGTTAGAATTAAAATTGTGATTAAATCTTGAAGTATATGCTAAATATTTAAGCCTTTTTCCCATGTCCTTATTAAGGTCAAAAGAAGAAAGAGAGAGTTAATGGGTACAATGAAAAGGGTATGTGGATATGATAGATGGGTATAATGGAATGATATCGATGGATAGCTAGTGACACTAAAGAATGGATGAGATGAGTGGATGGAAGAAGTGTTCCTCCAAGTTTAAGGTTCACCAAGATAATTTATTTACACATGATTTTTATGAACAAGTTTTCATCATGGTACTTGCCCAAGGTGTCATAAAAACATTTTCACTATTGGATGAAAATTTTCTCTTGATATTTTTTTTAGATTTTTAAATTTATTTATTGAGATTAATAACTTGAAGTACAAAATCACTTGGGATACATTATTTTAAAATATTATTTTACTTCCTTCTTATCTAATGTGTCTCATTTATCTATTGCCATGACATGTCACTGTTATGGAATTTGCAAATATTGTCATCCTCTTTGATACTTGAGTTAGCTTTATTTGAATGGTGAACATTTTGATAAGATACCACCATAAATCCTATGGTAGAGAATTGATACCAAGGTACAATGAATTTAAGATTTTGGATTCTTGGATTTTTAAGTCTTGATTTTGTATGTTGATTTGGGATTTTGGATTTAGGGACATGAAATTTGGATTTATTATTTTTTAATTAGGATTTGAAATTTTGGATTGAGATGGGAGATTTTGTATGTGAATGTGGATTTATATTTGGTATTGGGATTAGGACCAATAATATTATACATCATATTAGATGACGAAACTTCACATGATGGAATCAACGATAGTTATAAAGTTGGCACACACCTTTGGTATGAGAAGTAGTTATTCCAACTTTTACTACATTTTGATTAATTTTTAATTTTTTATATTTTAATCCACTTAGATTTGTTGATTCTCTTTGATTTGGGATTTGTATTGCTTTTTTTTTTCCTTTTGACTATTGGATTCATGTTATCTTTTGGATTATTTTTGATCTTCTACTTGATTTTAATTTTGATTTTGTATTTCATTTGGATTCTTTGCTTTATACGAATTATGATCTTCTTGGTTTTAATCAATAGGTTTATGATGTTAGAAGTGAAGGTCAATGGTGTAGATGTAGGTGGAAATAAAATTCATAGGGACTATGGATGGTTTATATTTTAATGTTTGTATTAAACAAATTTGAAACATTTATCTCCAAATTATCACTAACATCATTAAATTTATTATTAGAAAAATTCATCTAATATCTTGATGATCATGATTCACGTAAAGTGAGTACAAGTTATAGGATTCCTTGTTTATGAAGTTTGAATCATTTTCCTTTGTAACTCATGAGTTGACATGTTTTATTTTTAATAGGATACTCGTTTCTTTTGAAGCATAATGTGATCCCATCACTGCATAACTAAGAACCTTTAGAATTTCTCACCTTCTCATTTACAAGAAATATTTCTTTAATAAAGATGGTTGGAGATCAAGATGATAGGTTTTTTGTGATTTCTCATCATTTATTATTGTTGGACCTTGATCAATTACATTCTTAATATGATCGATTATTATTTTATTATCTATATTATCAATATGATCAAATTTAATTACAAATTGGTTATCAATATACTTGATGTGATCTCAATGTTCTTGTCCATATTCTTAATGGGGTCCGTATTAATCATAACTTAATTATCAATATGCTTTATATGATCAATTTATTTGTCTATATGTTAAATATGATCTTGATTTCCAATATGATTGTTTTTCTTATCTATAAGTTCAATGGTATCATAATTGGAAGGGGGAATTGTTGGATGATGGATAGGATTGGTTTGGGTCTTGTAATCTTGGGAGTATTTATATGATGGATGAAATTATCTTAATTTTTCTAACTTGAATTGGTTGTGAGTGAGTTTGAAAATACTTTGGAATGAGCTCTTAATATAGCCTCAATTTCTTCTTTGACAAGATGGATATACTTCAATACACTTCAAGATCCCATATGTGTATTAGATTCTAGATATAGTTCTTTGATATCCTGCATTGATTAGTGAAATATATTTTTCTCTTATGCATCTTCACTATTATGAATTTTATGGATCTCATGAATGTATTTGTTTTGTTTACCACATGAGTTGATTTGTGAAGATGATTTTAATAGTCATTGGTTAGATGTTGAATGTATTCCTTAAACTCATGGTAGCAATTAATGATATGTCATTTTATTCTATGGTAAACACAATACTTATGCTCTCTATACTATTTGGGCTTTTGTTTAATTTTGTCAAAAGTATTGATAAGTATAAATATGATCTTGTAAGCCTTGAATAGCTTGTGAAATATTACTTACAAAGAATTTCCCAAAGGAGTATATTGTATTTTCTTGGATTGAATCATGGAGGCAATATTTCTAGAATAATCTAGGAAATCCTAAGCATGGTTCAAATTGGTAGCCCATTGCCAACAATATGCATATAATTTATAAAGAGTGATTCATACTTTTTATTATGGTTTATCACTTGTAGTCCTTGGAGAACACCCTTTGTAGATAATTTGGATAGGATAAGATTAGATCGTTGATTAGATTTTTGATAGGATTTTTGAGGTTGTGAAGGTTTGGATGATAAAGGATTCAGATGGGATGTTTAATTGCATATGAATTAAATTTAAGGGCTTTGAGCTAGAATGGTGTTTCCCCTATCAAGGTTAGCATGTGGGATATTTCAATGGGTCTATAGACTAGGATCCCTTTGGGTTGAATCAAGTGTGAATTTTATTATTATGGGGGACCTAACCAAGACACCTTTGTTTTTAAATAGGATGTGATCTAGGTGGGAACAACAAAATTTATTTTTAAGTAGGTGTCTCATAGAGCCTCATGGTCTTGAATGAGATTATCCATACTTTTGGGTAAGGATGGATAAACTTGGATACAACCATGTTTAATGTTAGGAAAACTATTATGGTTAATATGGTATTCATCCCAATCTGCAAGGCTATCATAATCATGATATTTGTATAGATATTCAAGGTTGTCATCATTATGATATTCATGTTTATTAACAAGGTTATCATCATCGTCATTAGTCTTGAAAGGATTTCTAGATTTCTTAATGAACTCATTGAAAAATGCAATGGATTCATAACTCTTATTTGATTAGGTTGGTTTTTTCTTGGTTTATTGTGTGTTTTATTATTTTATTTTGTATGTGTTAATCCTTGTATCATATCAAAACAATGGCATCACACCCTTTCATATCATGGTACCATATGACATATGGTTACTTGTTACTTTTTCCTTTGGGTCAATCTTTCACACACATTATACATCATTACGGTTCCTCATACCATCTTGTATCATATCCTATGCTAAAGTTTCTTATAATATTTGGAGCTTCTTTGATATCACTAATATGTACTTGTTTTCATTTCATATCCATGTTTACATTTTAAAACCCACCCATGTTCTCCATACACCTACTCCCTCAAGGGGGTATCATAACTAATTCATTTTATTATCCAATAAGGTTCCCTTCTCATGATGAGACAATTGAGCACATAGGAAATCCATCATGATGTAGGGGCCTAGCCAATTAGGCTCAAAATTTCCTTTCTTTTCTCAATTCTTATTTGTGTTTTTTTATTCTCCTTAAGGAAAAGATCACCAAATTCAAGCACTCTAAATTTGATGTGATTTTTGTAAATTTTGCAAACTTATTTTGATATGCTTGCAACTAATTTAGTGTATTAATACATTTTTCATTAACAAATTATAATTCATGGAGATGTGCAATTGAATATTACTCATCAATTAGGTGTTACAAATAAATACACAAAGATAGAAATTTGATCTCAATTGGTAAAATTTATTTAGCTCAAAATACTAGGGAACATGGAGTTTCTCTAGTAGATATTTTGATATTAATATGGTAATCCCACAAGGTAGGATAGATTTGAAGATGCCAATAATAACCATCACCATTGATAATATTTTTGAGTATCTTGATAAGAGTCTTATTGATTTATTCATCTCGGTCAATACCTTGGATTAGTAATGCATTATAAAAAATATGCCTGATACGTAATTTTTGCAAAGAGATTGAACTTAATGGTTCTTGAAGGGTTTTTAGTTTTTTATAATAATTACAATAGGGATGTCATAAAAATAGGATGATGTGGTTGAGAATAAATTTAGAAATTTATTTTCCAATCACATGGGTGAGGAATTCCATCTACCCACTTAGTGGCGTATTTTGTTGTGGTAATGATATGCTTATGACCATTGAATCAAGAAGGGTTAATTTACCATTGATATTGAGGCCCCATGTGAAGAATGTAGAAGTTGATAATCAAAACTCACAAATCCCAATGAACACCTGCAAGCAAATAACCTATCACCAAAGGAGATCAAGAGACACAATAATGGTGCTTTGCAAACATGAAGCAAAATTGCATTAACCAAAAGGAATAATTACAAAGAGATCAATCCTTAAGAAAGGAGATCAAAACCCTAAAGTTAAAACCCTAGGATGAGGATTAAATTAGCATGTGAAAAGTGTCGAGATCATAATGAACAAGATGACATGACTAATTTAATAATGCAAAATAAAGATTCCTAAGTTTAGCTTAAGTGAAATAAAGTAAAGGTGACTTAATTAATTAATCAATATGATTAAATTAATTAAGTAAACAACCTATTACTCTAACAACCACCCTTAATATTAACTTAGGGAGAGGATTATTTTTTTTTTAGGATAGATGCATGAAAGCAAAGATGGGTCCTAACAACAAGGGCTAATGAGGTATCCATGTATAAATATAAAAGATCTCTCACAATAGTAGAAAAAGGAGAAAAACTCATGGGAAAAACTCCTCTCCAAAAGAGAGAAATACACATGAAGGAATAAGAAGCCTCCAAACAAGAGTGAAGGATGAAGAAGCCTCCAATCAAGAAGAAATTTGTCCCAAAAGATATGAACAAAGGAGGATGTAAAAAACCATTGAAGCATGAAGAAGCTGCAAGCACTATCATAAAATGACTATTGAAATGTTGAAAGAAAACCCTCTTTGAAATAAATGATGATAACGATCAAGAAGACAAGAATTTGCATGAGTTCCCTCAATGATAGTACTCAAATCTGATGGCAAACCAAGGCAAACATAAAGAACTCAAAGATACAGATTGCACAAGTACCAATAGTCTGAAGAACTGATCAAGTAAAAATGGAAGGTCGCCTCCAAAATAAGAATGCAAGGGTGTCCATATGGTAAGTGCTCCATCTCACCTAAATGCACGGGTAACTATTTGTTGCATCCACTGCATCCGCCTAGTACATAGGAACACATTTTGTATACATAACTCACTCCAATGTGAAACCGAGGAAGCATTATCACCAAAAGTAGAACCCCCCCATAATGCTGACAAGGGAGAGGTATTAAAGGTACACTAAAATTAAATGCCTGAATTTAGTGCATGATAAAGAACCAAGAACATATGAATGTGCATACATGAAATTACAATTAGATATAAAAGGGTGTGCAAACCAAGGCACACATGCATGAGAAAGGTATGAAGGAAAAACAAAGGAAAACATAAACCCCCATGGAACTTTATATCATATTTATAGTATAATAAGACACAAAGTGATGTGCAATATCTCATAATACAGGTTCAATATAAAGGCACTTTATCTCAGTGCATTTACAGATGATAAATACATGCAATGTGAGCCCCCAAAAGCACTACAACTGAGAAGAAGGATTTCTGAAAAAACTAAAAATTAAATCTAGAAACCACCTACACCACTAAAAATATTTTGGAACCACCTTTTTGACGATATCTTGTTTTCCCATTTTTGACATCGTATGCAAAAGTTATGTCAAAAACACTGAAGGTAACTCCAAAAAAGAAGATCTGACTTTAACTGAAAATAACAGGGACTTGAGAAAAATATCCAAAAAATAATTGCACCACTGGAAATTACTTT
Organism: Sequoiadendron giganteum; assembly: GCA_007115665.2. Taxonomy (NCBI): domain Eukaryota; kingdom Viridiplantae; phylum Streptophyta; class Pinopsida; order Cupressales; family Cupressaceae; genus Sequoiadendron; species Sequoiadendron giganteum. The sequence continues at coordinate 587,944,447 of CM021103.1, read as the reverse complement.
GAGTCCTCTTTCCGACGATATATTTTTTGCTTTATTTCGATGTCGTGGGCAAAAGTTATGGCCTTCGAAAGAAAACTGCTCTCAAAGGGCAAAATACATAGTCACTGCATAAAATTTGGCATACAAACGACCGTCGCAGCAAAAATACGAGATTATAATTGACAACCAAATGGTCATCGTCGTATTTTCCCAATTGGGCTTACTTGAAAAAAAAAATAAAAAAAAATAATAATAAAAAAAATTACATGTATATTTTTTATTTAAGAAAAAAATATAAAAAATAACTTTTTGTGTATTTTTTTTAAAATTATATTAAAAAAATGAAAAGGGTCACCGCCCTTGGTGGGGTCCGTAGGGTCTACCACCTACCAAGGTGGTAGGGGCAGTACCCCTACGATACCACTACCGTAGGGAGGCGGGGCCCGAGGGCTTGCCACCGTATGGATGGTAGGTACCCTCGATACCTGCAACCTTTTTAATTTTTTTTAATACTACTTAAAAAAAAAAAACTTACAATACTTTTTAAAAAGGCGTTTAAATTTTTTTTCAATTTTTTTTTCAAAATTTTGCAAGGAAAAAATATTAAAATATATATTTTTTATTTTTACCTCAAAATACGTGCAGGGGATCGTATGACCCCTATCAGGTAATTTTTTTTTTGTCTCGGGTGACTTGCTCCAATATTGACAAATTATATATGGAAATAGGGGTTTTTGGGCATTTTGAGCGCAATGAGGTTTGTTTGGGCTCAAAACACCCTAAAAAATCAATCACCCCCTAGATCTGGCAAAAAAACCGTTTCTTCAAACCCTCACAGATATGTCAAACAAAATCCAAATTTGATAAAATAAAAGTCAATATTGACTATTCCAACAACTTTGGATTCAATGGAGAGGTCTGATTTGATCTTGGATGCATTGAAAAACTACTTCAAGGCAATATCTCAAAAAAAGAACAAGAAGCATGCAGATCTGGAGCTCTGATACCATGTAGAAGTTGATAATTCAACCTCACAGATCCCAATGAACACCTGCAAGCAAATAACCTATCACCAAAGGAGACCAAGAGACACAAGAATGGTGCTCTGTAAACATGAAGCAAAATTGCATTAACCAAAAGTAATAATTACAAAGAGATCAATCCTTAAGAAAGGAGATCAAAACCCTAAAGTGAAAAACCTAGAATGAGGATTAAATTAGCATGTGACAAGTGCCAAGATCATAATGAGCGAAATGACACATAATTTAATAATGCAAAATAAAGATTCCTAAGTTTAGCTTAAGTGAAATAAAGTAAAGGTGACTTAATTAATTAATCAATATGACTAAATTAATTAAGTAAATAACCTATTATTGTAACAAAGAAATACCATGGAATAGTGATTAATTTCAATGCTTGAACGGTGCATGAATTAAGTCTCCATTAATTTGACATACAATACATTTTTTGACATATTCATAGGTGTTTTCTTCCAAGGTGAGCTAGTGATATATTGTTCTTAAGATATTTTTTGTTGGGACTATGTTTCTTATGTGTTCTTCGTATATACCATCACAAACCTCTTTAATAGCTAGGTTGGATTCATTTAAATTTAAACATATTAAAGAGTGTCATCGTAAGCCTTGTGATAGAGTGTTCTACCATGGAGGGTGAAATGGGATATGTTCTAAATAGAATATTTGTTTTGGTTGGGTGAAAGGTTAGATGGAAAGATTTGGCTACTAAGGTAGGTGTAATCTTATGATACCACGGGGATTAGGACCAAAAAATTACATGCCATTTTTGTCTCTGAGACATCATATGGAGATATCATAAGTCTCTCAACCAAAAACTAGTATTACTAAGTATCTTTTTATATCATGAGGAGAGAACTAGTTCTCACCATGACATCAACAACTATGTTGTTTATTCAAGGAATCTACTTGAATTATATGTGCATAAAGTAATTCTTAAAACTATCAACCCTTATTCTATATAGAATAACCTTTTCATCATAAGTTGTATGATATTAATTACTATCTTGATAACCAATTGAGAATCACCAAAGTTTGATAAATGTTGTATATTCGTAAAGCTTCAAAACTAAAAATAAGGCTTCTTAATTATTCAATGATTTATTGATACAAGGGAAATAAATCTTGAATACTTTAGGTATAAAATCACCCTATAGTTTAAGGAACAAATTGTCTACCCTTGAGACATGAGAAATCAAATATACATCAAAATAGAGTTTACATTTAGGTGATTCTTTAAGAGTTAAGATGGACCCATTGGAAAATTCAATGATTAATGGGTGGATGCCTAATTATGGTGATCCTACCAAGTGATAGGATACTAATGGTTACTTTATTTACTTTTGGTAGACATGTTCAATATCAAACTCACTAATAAATGTGAGCCACGTAGCCATTCTCCTTATCAAACATTTGATAAAAGATACTTGATCAATCAACTTTAGCAATTATTTTAAATTTCCAACTTAGCATGTAGTACCTTATTTTTTGTGATGCAAATACAATTTCCAATTTTATTTTATTTTGGACATGGATATGTGATTTCTTTTATAAATGACCAAGGTCCCACTTAAGTAGTAAATAATTCTCGCTCACGCTTGATCATCATGTTGTGCTAGAAGGACTCTTAAAGCATATTATATACTAAAATGTAAAGTAGTATGGTTTGTATATATTAGCCACCATGAGAACTATAAAATTTGTGAGGCATTACTTAAGTTGATCAAAATATTGTTGGTACTACTCATCCCAATGAAATTATACATTTTCCTTAAAAATATGTGAGAATGGTTGACATTTACCTACAAGTTGTGAGATAAATATTATAATTTCTTAGAGATTTTCTTGTAAACTATGAAGTCACTTAAGATTACGTAGTGGAAGAAGTTCTATGATTTATTTGACTTTTTAAAATCCAATTCTATACCTCACCTAAAAATTATGAAGTCCAATGTCTTATTTGATGTTACACCAAACATGCACTTCTTAGGATTTAGGTGGATCCCTTGTATTATATTAATCTAGATGAAAGATGTGGAAAGATTCTAAGATGGTCTTCTCTAATTCTAAACTTGCCTAATAAATCATCCACATAGTATTTGACAATGTAATGAAATATAAATGTCATTGCTCATTGATATGTTGTTCTAGAATTATTTAATAAAAAAGACATGGATTGGTATAAAAATGGTCCCCAAAGAGTTATGAATGTTGTTTTATATTGGTCCTTAAGTTCTATTTGAATTTGATTAAATATAGAAAATCCATCCATTAGTGATAACATTTCATATCTTACAATAAGATTGATTATAATGTAATTATTAGGCAATGATAAATCATCTTTCAGATGTGCCTTGTTAATGTCATAATTTTTTTTAGGGGCGGGGGCCCTAGCTCAGTCGGCTAAACCTTTCCTATTGTAGGAGTTTGGTCATGAGGTCTAGTATCCCCCACCCCCATGGTACTGGATGGTGTGTCGTACTAGCATCGCCAGTCACGTTAAATTTTTTACCAAGCACACTTGAAAGAAGAAAAAATGTCTTTTTTTTTTGCATACATAAATACCCTTAGGCTTCTTGCTCATAATAATAGTGCTAGATATCCATTTTGAATAATCAATTAGATAGATAAACCCAACTATTATCTAATCTTTTGAAATTCTTCCTTAACGAGAATAGCTACCTTAGGATACATCTTTCTAAAGTTATGTTCTATCGAATGGAGTCAATATGAAAAATGATATGGTACTCCACAAGAGATGGATCTAACAAAGGAATGTCTACATAAGACCAAAAAATATATCTAAATATTCTTTGAGTATAACAATAAAATTTATTTCTCTTCAAGATCCAAAGTTGATGTAATTTTAGTTATCTTATGATTTTCTTTTGTTTCAAGATTAATATCCAAGGATTTCTAAACCAATGGCGTAGAATTATCTTAAAATTTAAATATTTTAATGGTATAATTGAGTTTTTCATCCATTAGTGCCCCAAAGGTGTCTTCACCAATGTACACATCTTTATTTTTATTTTTTATTTTTTTGTCTAATAGCATCTCATAGAGATTTTCAATAGGGAACTTCTATTCTTTAATTTTTGTTATTTTTAAATTTTAAATTTATTTTTCTATTAATAAATCATTCTTACTTCCTAATTTATGTGCATACATCAAGGTCAACTTTAAATTATTTTTTATGATTTCCTTTTGGAATGTTATCTCAAAGTCCGATAAACTTAGCGAGTGCTTCATTGATTTGAAATCTACCCTATGGTATATGATTTGTTGGTTCCAATAAATAATATCAAGGTATTAGAGGTCAAGTTTGATGGTAAGGATAATTTTATCATGAAACATATTGGCTATGAAAATATCTTCATAAGGATCGTGAATGGGATCTATCTTAATATGTTCAATGTTGAATGAAGTGTTCCCCACAATCTTGAAATTATCATCGACATTATCAAATTAGTCATCAAAAGGAATATATCCTAGACCCAAATTTGCAACATTTTCATATATATGGAGTGGTTCATTGATTCCTTATTCATGAATTTTGAGTCATTTCCTTTATATTTCATGCACTCTATATTTTTTTGGCTATAGGATATACATTCTTTTTTAAACAAGATGCTAATTTTCATCATCATAGAGCCAAGAATCATTTGTACCTTCAATATTTTCATATACTTTAAAATCATATTAGATTAAAATAATTGATCCATATTGTATAGAAGCTTTTTCTTTCTTTTGATTATGTTAAGCATGCTACGAGATCTAGGAGAAAGAGGAAGATTTCCTATATAAAAGGAATCTTGGATCTTGTGTTCTCCACAACCTTTGTTAATGATCTTGATATAGGTTTTATGATGCAAGTTAATACATGTGGATGCCAAGCTATCTAGATTTATATAGGATGATGTTTTTTTACTTCAAATTTTGGTGATGCTTTAATAGTGGAGATTTGATTAGTTTTTAAATAACATCATTTTAATAGTTTATAATATTGAAAATAATGAAGATCAATGAGAATAAATATTTCCATACTTGAATGGGGAAATTTGATGCATTGGTGGAAAGAAGAATTGCATGGAATATATCCACAAGTGAGCTAAGAGGATATGATACAAATTGTTAAGATCAACTTGTAGCAAAGTTTATTGCATGATAGGCCCAACTTAAATTGGTAAATGTATTGTCCTTGCTGACTCTTGTTCTATATTATCATATGGCTTGATAGTAATAATGTGTAGATCTAATGAATTTTTGGAGCAACCAAGATGTTGTTGTAATCTCAAAGTGTAAATTTTTAAACTTGATCTGTTATCCACAAGCACTCTCTTTACTTTATGCCTAGTGATGAAGGCTTTAATATGTGGGGGATCAGATTATGAGATAGCCCTATGGGAGGCATACCATGTTTACTAAATATAAGGTAGTCAATTATTGACAAGTGACCTACAAGTGTTTGAATTTATGATATATTAATAATATTTAGGGCTCTTGAATCTTATGGGAATTTATTCAATACCTCCCTATGAACATTAGATGTTTTGAGAATCTCCATGATTCAGATTTATTGGAGTCTTCTCAAGTTATTTAATAAGGTTGTATTATCCCTTAGGAATAGGATGAGGAGGCTATTGAATAACTATCTTAATATATCTCATGGAAATGACACAATTAGAAGTTTTAACTTTAATGGTATATATTTGGTTGTTAGGGTGCTCAATATGATTGATTATGGAATCATATGTGTGAAAGGATTTACTATATTAAACATTTATGATATGATTATTTTGATATTTACTTTGATTTTATGATGTACATGATTGTTCATTCTTTAGAAAAGGGTCTTGATATAACCCCAATCACTTGTTTAGTGATAATGATGTACTTCCTTCTATCTCAATATCCCCATTATCAACCAAGGCTTTAAAATAATGCTTCACTTGTATGCATTTTTTATTATATAAGTAGATAAAGGGGATCTAACCCAAATTTTTAAGATATTAATAGAGAGAACTTAAACCATAGGCACACAAACCAAAAGAATAATTTTCAAGGCACATATGCCCACGGAAATAAAACAATAACACAAGCCACCAAAGAACAACAACACCTACAATCAAAGAAAAAACACTACTAGGGGCACAAAAAAACTCAGCCTATAAGGTCCCAATTGTTCAACAAAGCATCCAATGATGCCTCCTACTCATCATCAATGTGGGCCTTCTTTCTTCTTTCATTTTCTTTAGTCATATGATGGTATTCAATAACACCGAGTTTCTTTTTCTATTTATTAATTTTAGACTTTCCTGACACCATCGCATAAAAAATTTCAACATGATGCCTTGGGTAACCTTGGTGAGACTACAAATGGCCTTCTCCATTATTTTAATATTTTCATTATTTGTTTTGATTATGTATTTCAACTTCTTAACCTCTTGTTATAAGTTCTCTTATTAAAACTTAAATTTAGAAGGTATCCCCTTCTAAATACTCATAATGAAAACTCTGTCAACTTCCTTGTGATTGATGTGGTGAGGAACAATAGATATATATTCTTTAGCCATCTAGATATCATCCTCCTCAAATTCATTCTCTTCATCACCACCAAATTTTTTTTCTTCAACTCTAGGGACCTCTTTATATTCATCCTCTTTATCAACCTCAACTTCCCCATCGCTATTCAACTCCTTTTTCTCCTTACGAAAACCCATCTCCTCCTCCATTTCCTCTAACTATTCTTCCAAGGCCTCAATTTGCAACAAATCCATCCTTTCCTCATTAGGAAAATCATCATTAGACACCTCTAGTCGAGGGATGAACTCCTCATCCTTTGAATCATCACCCTCCAAGTCTAAGGAGGTAGTCTCTTTACCTTTGGACATTGAAGAAGGCCCCACAATCGGCTAGTTAGCTAGCCTAGTAGATATTTTGCCCCCAAGGATAGTGAAGGATTATTCTCCAGCATAAGCATGGAGTTCATCCCATCTTCAACATCTAAAAAATTGATGGGGCTATCATTAGACACAACAACACAATTATTTTTCTTTTTCTTTTTAGTATAAATGGTAGAGGGGGGGTTTCATTTTTTTAGGGGAGGCCTCATGGACAAGAAGACTCTTTATGAATTGGGTGTTATCAATGAGAGGATCTGGGGAGTACTTTTTATTAGATAAGACCAAACCTTTTCATTTTTGGGGGTAGTTATGAGAAGGTCCTTAAGACTCTGAGGGGGTAGCAACCCTAGGAGACACCTTATTGATTTAGCCACTTTTATAACTCCAAGTTTGAGACCTAAACAAGAACTTCCCTCAACAAAAATAAATACAATAGTGGGTAAATTTCCTTTATTTTAATAGTGTTATACTTTCTTGAAGGGTTGTTTTATGGAGTAATAAAAAGGTTGTATTTATATAGTGCCAAGATAAAGCTTTGGTGAAGGTGTGGGTAAGCCCCAACAACAATGCAATTTTGGAGGAACGAAAGAAGGTAAACGACAAGTTTATTTTTAACCCATGAAGGATATGATTTAAAATTGGAAAGTGGTATCCATGAATAGTATGTAAATGACCTTCTAAATTAAAATATTTCATGACATGGAAACTTACCAATCCCCAAGGTGCTAGAATTATCTCCTTATTGTAGCCATTTTGATACTTAACTATCTTTTCACCTTTCTCTAGGAAATCCATCATGAATCTTTCATATTTATCATTACTCTTCTTCTCAATTAGCTCTCCCTTGCACCTCAGACCTATAGCTTTCAAAATGAGGTCCTTTGTAACCTTAAAACACAGACCACCAAGAGTGACCACACCTTTCTTCCAAGAATTGATGAACTTGGAAGACAACTTATTGTTAAATCCTTTCATAGCTTTGAAAAAGGAGAGCATCTCCCCTTTTCAAAGAGCTCTTAGAGCTCAACATTTTTCATAATAGTCTCACAAGACTATGGCTCAGTTCTCTTATGAGGGACCCCTATTTTATACTTGAATTTTTTTATTTCTTTCAAAACCATAGTAAGAGGACCCATAAATAGATCTCTCACTATTCCCAGACTTGAAATAGGAATAAAATTAACAATAATATTAATATGACTCTACCACTTTATCATAAAATAGACATCAAAATTAAGTCCCATCAACCACTACTTGTCATAATTGATACCGACCATAGGGTCAAAAATATTACCACTTATCCCCACATCACTTGTAATTATGGGAATATTAAAATTCATTACAACATAATCATTTAGCTTAATAATCACAGAAGAAGTATAGGGATGAATCCAAATCAATATTTTTAAATACATCATTAACTTACCAAGCATGAAAGGATAGCACAAGTCACTAAGAACACTAATCAAAGGGAGATAAATCATCACCAAAAGGAGAACCATCACATCAAACCAAAAATTAACATGCCAACTAGTAGCCATATCATCCTTTCTATACAAGATCAATTGGCATTTCACTTGCATAGTTGGATACATGAGAAATCATGGTAGAGCTACTACTTCTAGTTTGAACACTCCAAACCTTCATTGGATAGAGCATACACAATTAAATTATCCTCTCTACAAATACAATTTATTTTAGTGTTAGAAAATACCTTTATCATATCTTTGCATTCCTCCATCATATTCTTGATCTTCTAGGGAGAGTGAGCCTTCCATTTCAAAATTTGAATAATCAACTTGGAATCGCCTTCAATTTCAACATTACGGCAGCCCTTGTCCTTTATTATAGTTAAACCCCACCAAGCCATAATAGCCTTAACCTCATTACTAGACTTTTTCCCAATATAATTTTCACAAATCCCTTAATTGAAAAACCTTGCTCATCTCTAATGGCACCACCTAAAACTGCATCTCCAGGGTTACCCTTTGAGCAACCATCAAAATTGAGTTTTATCCAACCTTTTTTAGGAGGTTTCCATTTTACCATTTTTCTCAATAAATATTTTCCCAAGTTGATCTTAGAAATATCTCAGGTTATGCCCTAGTTTTGTTTTAACCTAATTTCAAGATAAGAGGTTCTAATCTTGGCATTTTAAAAATTCAAATTATTGATATTTTTCCTTAGGTTAGTATAGATACTCCAAAAAACATCCTTGTTATTTTTTGAATATTAAGAAATAATGTATAATACCCACAATCTTAATCCATTTCCTACATAACCCCATGAGAGAAAAGAATGCATGTAAGTAACCATAATGCATAGATACAAATAGACAAGCGATAAGATAACACAAGATATACCTTGGTAAAACCCTTAATATGGAAAAAATCGTCCTCTAAAAGCATCCATACTCCATCTATTATTCAACAATAAAACATTACAAGAATTATAATGAATACCTCTAAAGCATCAAGTCTCTCCAATGTATCATCCATGTGTCTAAGCATGAATCCACACATCCCATACCATGATTCACATATGTACTCCTTAGAAAGACTCAATAATGATAGTCCACTCACCCATCCAATGTTAACCACTAAACATGTGCTCTATTTTATAGACTCAAGCTCACACAATTACAACCAAACTTGGTAAGATAAAACCATGTACGACAAAACCATGTGAATACAAAACCACTAAACCCTCATTTAATATTGGGTACTAAGTTTTCAATTTATTAAATATTTATCCAATAGTAAAATATTATCCCATGTCTCTCACACATTAAATAATAATACAATGTTATAATACAACATAAAGTGGTCCCCAAATAATTACCTAGTATGATTAATCACACATCCTAGGTGCATCACAACTAGGTAATTATTTAATTACAACATTATAATATAACATTTTATTCAAATATGTACAACACCATATCCTAACATTCTCCCACTTTTTGTATACATTTTATAAGGGATCAATCAATAAAATACATTGTCATAGCCATACATGAAACCACATGAATCTCCAACATTCTCTCATGCTCCATCAAGATACCTGCAATAAAACCAAAGTGACCACCATCTCAAGTAAGAACTCCTCTCATCCTCCAATGTGCCACCTATGGGAGAAAAGGAACATTACAAGGTGAAGATGCACCAATCCAAGAACACAAGCATCAAATCCAAGTGATAATAAAGGCTCCAAATTTAAGATATTGTTAAAGGTGAAAAACCTAAATGTTTGGAAATAGCATCCACAACACATGATAATAAATCCAACCATCCATACCTCTTAGGTATCAACAACATCAATAAACTCATGCCAATAACATATGAAACTTATAAACCAAAATCACAAGCTCCATGTATCAAACATGTCAATGAAGAACATACATATCTAGGAACTCCCATTGCATGGGTAATGTCAAAGCATATCAAGTCTATCGATCAACACTATACCAAGGTGTGATAAATGATGAAAAAATGAAGTACCAAGAATAATCACAATTATCTACACATGGAACACCAATAAATGCATAATCTGTCACAACATGCCACCACCATCCTCCTAAATCAAATGAACATGAACCTCTAGGAAGGAACCATATAATAAAAAGAGAAAAAACCATAAACCATAACATGTCCTTCCACCAACACCTCAAAAGTGAAATGTTGTGTCAAGTATGATCTCCATACAACCCCAAATGAGAAGCCTCAACAATACCTAACCACTCAATATCATAGATCAAGTACAACATATGCATCATGTATAATTCCAACATGGATGTAAGCCTCTCTAATCAAGGAAATGCACAAGGAGATAACCATGCTAAAAATCTCTCAAAATCAATCCTCCAGAACTAACTACTATAGCTCAAGATCAATATCTATGAAATATAAAGCATCATAAAATCATGCTAAACAATCCTCAAATGAGTCTCCCAAAATCAAACACCATGAATCAACTCATACCCATGAGAAATCAAAGCATGAAACATAAACACATAAAAAATACCTAATGGGCGATATATATTAGATGATCAACCACTGATTAGGTCAAGAGTGGGGAATGATAATGCTCCTCAAAGATAACCAAGTCACCATGAATCACTCCAAGAATGATCTTCTCTATTGGTCCATCATGAACTCTCATTCATATCCAGGTGAAGGCTCCTCGATTTCTTGCAGAAACCTCCAAATAGTAACTATTTCAAGAAAATGTCTCTAAGCACAAGAGAACTCCAACCTCACCCAAATCTCCAAGTATCCATGAGAACCTCCAACCAATCAACCCATGAAAAAGGTAACACCACACTACCATGAAGCACCCAAGAAAATTACCAATGTACTCAATACTAAGAGAACCATGAAGTCATTGTCAAAGCTCCAACCATAGAATCAAGAACCTAACCTTGACATCATAATCTAACCATCTCCTCGTAGGGGATCACATGCAAAAATGCATACATCCTGGTCTTAAGAGAACCCATATCATGGAAAAACTATAAATTGGTATCAAAAGTAAACCATGACATAATAAAAATCACACTCTAAACCAAGAATTAATATCTCCACTCACATGAAGATAACTAGATCACCAATGATGAATCACATCATTTCCAACAAATCCCACTGAACCATGATATCAAGCCACTCATGGAATTGTGACAACCATCTGCTCTACAAAGATCATCCAGGTCTACACACACAACTAAAATTCCAATCACACCAAGTAGAACCAAGATCTCCAAGACAATAAGATACAGCCACCATCAAACCATTAGGAACCAATCCTACACTGCCAAATCATCACCATCAAAAGATCCCGCTGAAAAGTGTAACCAATGAAATGCAACCAAGATATCATGACATCATGATCAAACCACATGCCACAAGTATCATCAATCAACGAATTAGGTACTCTAACCATCCATGCTCTCATCCCAAAGAAACATACCAATGCAAAAATTACCAAAGACAAGGTCAACTAACAAAGTCTACATCAATGTTGAAACAATCTCATGTATAGACAATCCACACCAAGTGATCTCACCACAACTGAATAGGTGATCAACCAACACAACTGCATAACTCATAAATACCAAACAACGAATCATGGAAACTCATCATAAAATTATTAACTTGCAAACCAAGATATCAAAGAAGATAATTCTATAGACATCAAGACTCAAAAACTAAATCAACCACACATTTGATTTGCCAAAATTTTCCATAAATGAGTAACCATAGTCAAGGAACCATACAAGCATCAAGGAGATAGAAATAGCCTCCTAACGCCAAAACCACATACATGATCATGTTGTGCCAATGCTCAAATGTACCTACATATCCATGACACCATAATAATAATCAACATTGTACCTACACTTAGCTATCACCCATACAAGACTCCAAGTCTCCACTCGTGTCAGCTCGTGTCCTCACAATCAAAGACAACCTGTGTACCTATCACCATCAAAGTCCAACTATGAAAAAAACCTATAAACCTATAAAAAGAAATACCAAACTAATAGTCAACTGTACTATCATAAATATCATATTAAAACATGCACTCCCTCAAGGTTTCACCTCTTGACTCATTCGAAGGCTCACACAATCACACTTTGAATCTCAGGCTCCTACAAGTGATAAAAAAATCAAAAACCTCATCTTGCACCACAAATTTAAAATATACCTAATCCACAGTGTAGTACACTATACATGTTGTCCAATGGCTGTTCAAAATTAAAAATCCGATATGATCAAAACTGTGAAATGGAGAACATTTGAATTCTAGACCCCAAATACTAATCAAAATAGTAAAATCAAGGAACTAAACCTATACCACTATGTAGTGCTTGAAACCAATTTTCCAACGAGTATAAGAAGTCAAAAATCCAACATCTTGGATGAAAGTTATGCTCGTTTGAATAAAATGTCCAATTTCATTATATAAACAACTTTTAGTCAGACAAGTGGCACTCCCATTGGGAAATCAGACCAATCACCACATGGAAGTCGAGGTTGCATTCATTAGTATTAAATTTTCCTTGGAAAAGGGCTACTCTAAACTTTGGGTGGAGGGAGATTCACTAAACATCATTAACTACCTACGAGGTATCCAAAAGTCTAGTTGGACAATTGATCAGTTGATCGAGGATGCTATAGTGATGCTAAGATATTGTGAGGAAACACGTGTCACTCAGATCTACCATGAGGGAAACTCATTAGTGAATTTATTTGCTAATGAGGCTATCAAAATTAATGATTTTAAGGCATGGGAGGATTACTCCCTCCTTCCCGAGGATGCTAAGATTTTATTGCAAAATAATGGATATGGATGAGCTCATTTGATGGATTGATATTATCATTTGTACTTGCATTATAGTTGCACCCTTTGTGGGTATTCTTTTGCTTGTTGGCTCTCAGTCGAACATCTCTATACGAGGGTTTCTACTTTTGGTAATTGTGAATATGGGGGTAACTGAAGCATAATCGAGCCCTAATTTTCTACTAGTTTGAGGAAGAATCGTAAAATTTGGAGGATTCTTAAGCATGGTAATTTCATGCCTTTCCTGGAAAGGCTCCACGACAATGATTCCAAGGCTTCAACAAAATTTGTTTCTTATTGGAATAATCACAAGCTATAGGTTAATGGAAAGGTATTTGAGATTAATGAGGAGTTTATAGCTGCCATTACTGGTTTGCCTTTGGTGGGTTGCAAATTCTTCAAGGATAAGAAGAGCAATGAGGAGGCCATGGACTAATTCTTTAAGGATGATGAATAGAAAAAGCTTATCAAAATGTCATCTTGGGGCTACGAACAAATGCCTCTAAAGAAAATTTGGGCGGATATTGCAAAGATTATCATGCAATATGTTACCCTTGAAGGCAGGTTTATTGCAATTTTAGGCCACCATTTCACTTTGTTGAATCTTTTTAGACATGGGATTTTTATTTCATTTCATTTCTTTCTCTTGTCTTTGTTGGAGGTGTCTGTGTATGATCATTTGAGAAATAGGAGGGCATCGGTTCTGCAAGAGGGCCTCATCCTGCTTATAATGGACCATGTGAGGGCCCTCATCCTTGCTAAATCAATTAGGGGCAAGGATAAGGCTATCAGTGATGCTTCCCTCTTGACTAGTTCAAACACAAGTGTTTTTGTGGAGGAGGAATGGAATGAGGAAGGTGAGGATGGGTCTTCTTCCCTTGCAGTCACCCCTTCTAAGAAGATAAATAAGGGAAAACCTAAAGAAAAATAGGCTGCCAAGAAGATTGTTCTTCAGGATTCAGAGTCCTAGTCTGTTGGCAACAATACAAATGGTGTTTCTGAGGATTCCAGGTCTAAGGATAATGTTGTGTTTAATGGGCAAGATTTTTTTGTGGTGGGTGGTAAGGAGGAGGTCCTGCAGCATAATGTAATGGTTTTGGAGGCCAAGGAAAATCCTAGAAGGGCTTCCAAGAGTATTGCTAAGTTGAAAAATCAGGCACCAAAAGATGTTTTAAAGGATGCCATAGATCATTGCAAGGAGAAGGGTGCCGAGGAGAAGACTATTGAAATTGACGACTCCCCAGTTCGAAAGATGCCAAGTGTGGAGCCCTCTGGTGAGAAGTCTGTGTAGGAGGAGGAGGGAGTTAATCCAAGGCTTGACAAGCTAGAGCCTCTTAAGGTAAACCCGTTGTCTGAGAATTTCTCATACCTAAACAATGATACCACTTCAATGTTTGAGCTCCTTTACATGGTGCATGTGAGGGCCACTGGCACTTTCAAGTTGGAAAAGTGGACTCTCCAAGAATTCAATAGGGTCAATTTCAAGATTAGGGGATTGAAAGAAAATGTGCAAAATATGCCGAAGGGTTCTTCCTTGAATATTTTGATTGATAGAATTATGGATTTAGAGTATTCTTTTTCTGAATTCAATTCCTTAGGTGAGTAGTGTCTTGTTGAATTGGAGGCTAAGTTTATAGACACCAACACAAACATCAAAAATTTGTTGCATGTTTGCCACATTTCCATTAAAAATATTGTTGATTCCTTAGAGGTCTTGTTCTGCAAGATAAGTGAGCTAAGAGAAGACCAACTCTACTTTGCTGAGATGATGGAGAAGGACTAGGTTCCAAAGGGAAAAGGGAAAAAGGTTGGAAAGGATGAAGTTAAAGGCCCTGCAAAACTTGAGGTAAGGGTAACCTGAGGAAATCCTTTGAGGAGGAGAAGAAATAATTGATGGACATGATTGATCTTCATCAAAACCAAAAACTTGAGGTGGCTAACACCTTAAGGAACATGAAATAGTGTCTAGTTATGTGTTTTGCTTTGTTGTTTTCCTCACTATTGGGTCTTTGTTTGTTTACTGTTGTTTTCTTGCCTTTTTATTGATGGATGCTGCTAATGGTTTAATGTTTTTATCTCAAAGCAACATTTTGTATGTTTAGTTATAAAGGGTTTTAGGCCCCTTCAAAACTTATTTTTCCCATATAATCAAAACAACTTTTAGGCAAACCAAATTAGATATTAAAATGAATTTAATTTTTAATTTTCAAAAAATTCAAGTTCTTTACCATGGGTCTGACTCCATCATTCAAAGCAATTTGATTTTTAAAAATTTCATAAAGATCGGGTGGTCACAGTTTTAAAGTGGTGATTAAAGGTTTTACAAGCTTTAATTTAAATATTTTGAAATTGTTTAAAGATGGCTATTTGGAAATGGGTAGAAAAGCTATGAGTACGGTGGGGTTAACCCTATAATTCCCACCATGGTACTAGCAGGGTAGAGGTGGGTACGGGTTTGCAGACCCACGCCCACCCAAGATCCAATTTTTTTTTAAATTTTATTGTAGGTTGATAAAGTCTTAATTTTTAATTTTTATTTTGCAAATTTAATATTTTAACAGGCCAATTATTTTTCTAATGCCTTTGTGATTGTACTGTCGTATGACTGAGGGTTGAAGGGGCTAATTTTTTTTTTCAAGTTTCCAAAATAGGACAAATTTTATATCAATTTTTGTTTCTCAGCCATCCTAGATCCAATGGCGAGGTTCGTTTTTTCTCAAGGGGTTATCCATGAAGTTTCCTCTAAAAAACCCTGATGTGAAATTTCAATCCAAGAACCCTTTTGACCCAAATTTTCCATGCTTTAGATTTGCAATAAACCCAACAAATCTGCAAACCCCAAAAGCCCAAATCTACATAATAACACCTAGAACATGTGTTCTATACCTTGTAATGCCTTAGATCTATCCTGCATAGCCATAGATTCAACTTTGCACCAAATCTACTCAAACAAGGGTTATAAAAAATCTAGGAGCTCACACCCCCCACAACCATGAAAGCTTTGATACCACTTGTTAGGAAATAATGCATAATACCCAAAATCTTAATCCATTTTCTATATAATCCCATGAGAGAAAAGCATGCATGAAAGTAACCATAAATGCATAGATAAAAATAGACAAGCCACAAGAGAACACAAGATATACCTTGAGAAAACCCTTAAGAGGAAAAAACCCAACCTCCAAAAGCATCCATACTCCATTTATTATTCAACAATAAAACATTACAAGAGTTACAATGAATACCTCTAAAGCATCAAGTCTCTCCAATGCATCATCCATGTGTCCAAGCATGAATCCACACATCCCATGCCATGCTCCACATATGCACTAAAAAATATTGAATAATGATAGCCCACTCACCCACTCACCCAACCAACCTTAACCACTAAACATGTGCTTGATTTTATAGACTCAATCTCACATAAATACAACCAGTGGTAAGATAAAACCATGTACCAAAAAACCACTGACCCCTAATTTAATATTGGGTACTAAGTTTTTATTTTATTAAATATTTCTCCAATATTAAATTATTATCCCATATTTCATACATTAAATAATAATACAATGTTACATTACAACATAAAGTGGCCCCCAAATAATTACCTAGTGTGATTAACCACACCTCCTAGGTGCATCACAACTAAATAATTATTTAATTACAATATTATAAAATAATATTCTATGCAATGGCATACAACACCATATCCCAACATTGAAATCTTCCTAAAAACAAGGTATTATTTATTTATTCCTAGACACCTAGGAAACACCAGGAGGTATTTTCTTCTACAACCTATCATGGCCTAAAGCTTGCTTAGGAGAAAGGCTTTAAAAGAATATGGTGGAGGGAGATTCATTAAATATTGTTAATTTCCTTAATATGGTTCAACCTTCTTCTTAGACCATTAATAATATTATAAAGGACTCTATTTCTATCATTAACCTATTTGAGGAGTTTCATGTCTCTCACGTTTATCATGAAGCTAATAGGTTAGTTGATTTCCTATCCAATATTGGGGTCTCATCTTTTCCTAAGTGATGGGATTCACATGACATTATGCCTATTGAAATTCAAAATATCATCTGACATGATCAAACATTAAAATATGGTAGGCTTATTAGAACCTAGAGAAGCTCGCTCATTGCATATTAATACCCTCATTAAGTTGAAAAGACAAGTGCAATTCAAATCCTTTCCAAATAATGATGGGGGAGCTTATGGAAAGATTTCGTAAGTAAAGGCTATGATGACATATAGTCCTTATGTTGTCATTAACACACAAATTGTGGGTGTTTTTTTGTGCCTCTTTCTATGCATATGGAGTTTTCCTTTGCCTATGAGATAGTTTTGGGTGAGTCCTGCATTGAGTTGTGCATAGTTGTCCATGGGGAGGCGATTAGTGTAGAGTGGAGCTTGTAAACTATGAGGAGACTAAAGAGAATGAGCTAGTTTTGGATATTTTGGATAAAGGAGGGGTTACCCATTACATTCAAAAACTTCATGGGTTTGATTCCCAAATCTCCCAGGTGCTTGTCAATGGCTAGAGCAACAGAGTATTGAGAGTCTTCGGCATGGATTTTAACATCACAGAGGACCTCATAGCTAATATAGTGGTTTGTTTGAAGGTAAAAAATTATATAGAGAAAGGTCGACACCAATATTAGCCTTGAACATTTTCTTCGAAGGGAAGGAGAAGGAGAGGCTAAAGAAATTGGCTTGCAGAGGCTATCATGAACATTTCATCAAACCTATTTGGGGGAATGTGGCCATTGTGATAATGAGATATTTTACTCTTGATGGAAGATTCTATGCAGTCTATGGCTTTCATTTTATGCTTCTTAATCACTTTAGGCATAACAAATTGGTTTCCTTCCCAAAATATTTGTTGCTATCTTTGGAGAATGAGATTAACAAATTAAAAAAGAACCCTAACAATCCTTTTCTACATGAGGGTTTAATATTGTTGATAATGGAATATGTAAAATCATATAATATTCCAGAAACTCCTAAACCAACCAAATCTTGCATGGTTAAGGATGTATCCTTAGGTTATGAGATTAGAAATTACTTTGATGATAAGGATTGGGTGAATGAAGGGTCAGATTCTATGGAAGTCAATTTCGACCCCCAAGAGGAGTTTGATAAATAGCCTAGGAAACGGGTTAAGAAGGATGCTCTGCCCTCTTGGTTGGAGGGCTACTAGACAGATATGGAAGATGATGGTACTCCTATTTTTACTAAGAATAAAGGTAAGAAATCCCAAGTTGATGAGTTTGTAATGGATTCTTCAAGAAAGAAAGGGAGCTAGAGTTCCAAAAAGGAGGAGTCATATGATCCTCCTAATGTTAAAAGGAAAATTTTAGTGATGGAAGTTGCTAAAGGGGTTAAGGGTAAGGGATTTGTGGTGAAGAAAAACTTGAAGAGTGGTATGGATAAGGGCCAGGAGGTTATTATAGCGGTTGAGGTAGTGAATGACAAGGAGAAGGATCGAGGTGTTATTGCAGTTGTGGGAGGGAATCTTGAGAAGTTGATGGAACCAAATGAGGATTATCAAGTGAGCAACACTGGTAAGGAAATGGTGGATTTAGATAAATCCCCTATTGTTGCTGAGAAAGGGACCATGAAAACTTTGGGTACTATGGGCAAAGGTAAAGCTAAAATGTATACTCAAGGTGACATACACTAGGAGGTTCAACCTGATAGATCATACAACTTACTGGATGAGACTATCAACTATGAGAAGGATGATATCAATGTTATCATGAAGATGGTGAAAGATGGGATTGGGTATCTTTTGAAACTTTTTAAATGGATATTTTTTGAAGTGAAATAGATAAACACCAAATTAATATCGATGACCAATATAAATATAGGAATTATTAACAATAGTAAGATGGATGTGACTTTGTATAGTCAGATCAAGAATATGCATTCAGTCCTTAACAAGGTTGTTGATGATGCATCAAAATTAAGGAAAGATCATGAATCTAGAATTAATTCTCTTGAGAAGAAGATTAATAAGATTCATGTTTACTTGAATACTCTAGTGCAAGTCATTCAAGCTTCTCTAAAAAAACAATGTGCAAGGGTTGACGTTGTTGAATGAGAAGACACATAAATGGATGAGGGAACTAATCATTAAGGGGATATATGGTGATGAAGTGGAGGATGATAGTCTAAAGGGTGGGCATGGTAAGGGTATGGATACTAGTCCTAGCATTCAAACAAGGAGAAAGACAAAGAACAACACTATGATTTTGGCTTGGGAACTGGCAGAGGTTGTCGAGATGCATGAGCAAGTCATCTCTATGGACCTGAAAACTACGAAGATCTTGAAGAACCTATAGTATAGTTTCTTTTTGTTGTATACATTTTTGTAGTTTGTTTGCAAATGGTTTACTGTTGGCTTTGTAAAGCTTCATCTTAGTGGAATTTTTTTTAGCTTTGGGGCTGCTTGTTTTTCCTAGTCTTATCTTTTTAGCAACCTGTTTCTTTTGTAAAGGGTTTTGGGGCCCCTTCAAAACTTGTTTATCTGTTAATAAAAAACATTAGGAGGTATTTTCCTCTAGAGTTAATTTATCACAATATGATGAAAAGGGAACAACTATGCCAAGAGGTAATAAAACATTTTATAGTATTAGGGAAGATCCAATCTAGACCGAGGTTATGCAAGACTTCAATCCAAACATCTTTGGAAAAGTCCCAATGTAAGAGAATATGATCAACTATTTCCTCCTCCTTATAGCATAGGGTACATATATTAACCATCTTAAAATATCTTTTCTTTAGATTGTATATGAAGAGGATTTTACTGTCGTTAATAACCCACCAAAAATAATTTATCTTATAGGTCAATCTATTGTTCCAAACCATAGACCAATTGAAATTATTTTCCTCATTCCTATGATTTAATAAGGAGTAAGTTGATTTGACCGAGAAGGAGCCCAAAGGGGTAATTACCCAGATGTAATAGTTTATTAAGGGAGAATAATATACAATATCCTATAAATTGCTTGAGCTACTCCACTTCTTCCTATTGCTTTTGTTGTCTTTCATTTATGAGAATCCTTCTTCCATCCATTTGTTCCCAAAAGTTCTACCATTTAGGCTTTTGGCCACTCTAATCAATATACTTGTGGATCTTTTCTCCATTCTTTCTTATAAGAAAATCATTGATTTTGTTCAAATTTTGAAGAAAAGATAGGGTCAAACCCTCAAGCCAAGACTCATGCTAGAAATTAACTTTTTTTTTCCATCCACCACATACCAAAGAAGACCATATTTAACTATGTTTCTTATTTTCAGAAGGTTTTTTCAAACAACTAAGCCATGGGAGATATTAGGGGAGTTCAAGAAATAGCAATTGTCTAAGTTATGCAAATACTTAGCTTTAAGGATGGAACTCCAATCATTGTCATAGTTGATGTAGTTCCATCTCACCTTTGTAATTAGAGCCTCATTGAACCCTTGTAGCCTTTTAATACCCAAATCACCTTGCCTTTTGGGATTAAAAAACTTTTCCCATCTAACAGGATCAATTATTGATTTATCCTCCATGCTAGACCATATGAACTTCTTTTGGATTTTCTCAATTTTTCCCACCATATGAGTTGGGATTTTAAACAAAGAGAGATAGAAAATTGGGATATTTTGAATGGAGGCTTTCAATAATTGAAGTTTACGTCCTTGAATAAGAATTTTTTTTTTCCATCCAACCAACTTATGTTGCAACTTCTCCAGAATATTGAGCCAATAATGATTAGGAAGATTTTTAGTGGATAATGGGAGACCCAAATAAGTGGCAGGGAGGTAAGAAATTTGATATCCAAGAATTTGCATTATCCTTTCTTTCATTAGGGGATCAACATTAAAAAATGCATCATACTTTTATTGTAGTTGATATATTGACATGGTACTTTGGCATAAATTCTACAACATAGGAAACTCTAAAAAGGATTGTGCCATCCACAAATTATTTGTGTGAAGAGGGGGGAGGGAGTAAACAAAATTTATCCTTTTCAACAACCCATCAATAATAAGCTTTTAGAAGTTTCTTCCCAATACTTCGACAAATAAGATAAACACATAAGGATATAGAGGGTCACCCTTTTTGAGACCCCTACCACTGGAGAAGAAACCTTTGGGGACCCCATTAACTAACTTATAATATTTAGGAGTGATAACATTAGAAATGATAAGTTTTATAATTTTACCTCTAAACCCATTTTTTTTCAAAACAATAAACAAGAATGAACCAAGACACTCTATCATATGCCTTGGATATGTCTATTTTAAGCAACACACTAGTTTTGTTTTTTGTTTTCCATAGAATGAACATACTCATGAGTGGTCAAAAAAACATCAAGGATTTGGAGCCCCAACACAAATCCTTTTTGGTTGCTAGCAATCAATCTATGTAGCACAAGTTTTATTCTATTAACTATCAATTTAGATAAAATATTAGACATTATATTACATAACCTGATAGGTCTAAAATCAAACATAGAAGAAACCCTATTTTTTAAAATTGAGGCAATAAAAGCAGCATTAAGTTACCCAAGGAGTTTACTTGTTCTGAAGAAATCACGAGCTTCTATAACAAGATCCTTTGAGATCATGTCCCATAAAGTTTGAGAAAAGGAGAGGGGGAACCCATTAGGTCTGAGGGCTTCATAAGCACCAAAGGATAAGACAAAAAACATGACCTCTTCCATTGCATTTTTAAAAACTTGAATATCCTAGTCATTTAGAATTTGGGGAATAACATCTATGATCTCATCTAGACCAAACAAGTCCTGAAAGAGCCCAGTCAAGGTTTCCTAAAAGTAAGAAAAAAAAATCGGCTATATCAACATCCCTAGATATGATGACACAATTTTGAAGAGTCAAATCTGTAATAACATTTTTTCTTTTATGCTTTAGATTTGATTAGTGGAAGAACTAATATATAACTTAGAGTTGATTGATGTAGTTGTTAGTGGAGTGAATATTGATCTTAGTATATTCATAATATTTATTTTATCTATACCATGTTTATTTTATTTTTGTTTCATCTAATGGTTTAGTATGTGGAAATATTATCATGTTTGCATTGATTAGTTTGCAAAATACCATTTTTAATTATTCTCCTAGAGATGCAAATTTTCTTAATTTTGTCTCACATTTTGGTTGTATAGATGGAATAATTATGTTTAGTGAATATTTTATGGCCTAAATGTGTTTCAAGTATATAAATTCATCTCCAGCTACACTTTTATTTTTATTAAACAACTTGGGTTTATCTAATTGGTATTTGTCTCTAGAAAAGAAATTCACCAATCCTTTGGTTATGAGGACCATTTCAATTTACAATCCTTTCTCAATAATCTCATTGAAGGTAGTAACACATTTAACTCACAAATGAAATTCCATCTCTTGATTTAAATTATTGATAGAGATTTCAACTATTTTTTCCTAGAATGGGCCATGAAAATCAATTTTCTAAACTTCTCCATTGTTGAAGGAAAGAAGAGAAGATATCCCTATTATTTTTTTTGAATTACATAGACCCATAATGATTAATTCATTCTACATAATGAATGAAAAGTGTTTCATAAATATTTTAGGTTAATCAAGAAATGTTGTGATATAACTAGTGGATAAGTGTAAGAATCATTCAACAAATTATCCCCCAAAACACCTACAAAAAATACTAATTATATATATGCTACGGTAGGTAGCCTCTTGACATGCTATCAAATTATTTGACATGATCTTTTGGATCTCCTCTTCCCTTATCCAATTTTGAAATTTTAAAATGTGGAGAAAAAGGTATTATCATTTTGATCTATCAAAGGGATATGGACATAACTCTTCAAAATTGTATCCTTTATTTTTTATTTTTTATTATTTCTGGTAGGCCTTTTGTTTTATGTCTAATGGCTTATAACTCTTGGTCAAGTCTAGTACGAAGATGTGGTATTGGTGGTATAATGAAATTGGGTTGATATTGTTGATTGGATTCATTTTTTTGATAAGCTTAATCATGTGGATCAAGTTGATAAGTTTTCCATGATTTTTTTTCATGTTCTTATTTCATTTTAAGTTTCATAGTCAAGGAATGATATTTTATTCTTATTTTTTATCACCATTGTTGCAATCAATGATACTGTTAATAGGTTTATCTTGTTTCGAGAGTTGTTAATTTATGATTCTCTTGAGGTTTTCAAGTTTATAGTATGGGGGTAAGAGGAATCTAATTATTTCCTCCCTACTATAATATGTAGAAATCACTAAGATATCTAGATATAATACCATCACTAGATAAATCCATGAATGATAAGAAGCCACACACTCCCACCTATGAGATTAAAAAACATAAAAATACAAACAAAAGAATGTATAAAATTGGATAGATCAACATATCATTAAGCCAAGAATAAGATGTACATATAGAAAAGAGGGAGGAAAATACTAGTATGAATAGTGGAGAAGTGTAAGCAGTTGAATCCCACTAATAGTGAGTGGTGGCAATTTAAGTTCCTTTAAACTCGTAAGAGGTGGCATGTTAACTTTGTTTGTTTGGGACACCTAACTAGGCTTAACATCATGTGTATATATATGTGCATAAAATAATATATACAATAATACCTCCCTCAAGAATAGCTTAGGTGGGAACAATGAAATTGAATCATGATAATTTGGATTGATTAGGTACCTAAATACAATGCAATATCTCATAAAGAGAAG
The DNA here is from genome assembly GCA_007115665.2 of Sequoiadendron giganteum. Classification (NCBI taxonomy): domain Eukaryota; kingdom Viridiplantae; phylum Streptophyta; class Pinopsida; order Cupressales; family Cupressaceae; genus Sequoiadendron; species Sequoiadendron giganteum. The sequence goes on along the minus strand of CM021103.1, from coordinate 587,920,455 downwards.
AAAGGGAGAAAACCTAGTAGAAAAAACTACCCCCTAAAAGAGAGAGAAAATAAATTTTGAGGACTATAAATCCTCCCAAAAGATGATATTACCATTGAAGTGGACCACACCCTAAGAAGAGCTTGTAGATGAATGATATTATTCTTAGTAAAAGGTTTGGTGAAAATGCCAACAATTTTCTTTAAAGACTGGTAAAAGACTAAGTCAATGATCTAGCCATGAATAAGCTCCCAACTTCAATATATATGAATCTCTATGTGTTTTGTCTATTGGTGTTAGACTAAATTCTTGTATATTTAAATGGTGAAGTGGTTGTCACAATAAATGATTGTGGGTTACTTGAATGTAATGCCAAACTTAGTGAGAAATCCCTTAACATAAAGAGCCTTAGTAGTTGTATTAATAACTCGATCTTGTACTCTACTTTTGTGGATAGTAATGCAATATCATTTAATTATTTCAAGAACAACTAATAGGACCAAAACCTAGTGAGAAATGTTAACCTAAAGTGGACTTGTCATTCTATGTATTACTAGCCCAATCAAAATCTATGTATCCAGCCAAGTTAACCTCTATTCCAAATTTGTAGTGAATCCTATATCTAAGAGTAACTTGAAGGTAATGAAGGATCCTACTAGATACTTTCCAATGCAACTCATGAGGCTCCTACATGAATCTTGAAGCCATGCCTACTGTATATGAAATGCCAAGCATAGTATGTTTCAAATAGTTAAAAACTTCCAACAAGTTGTTGATACAAGGTGGTATAAATCAATGGTATAGTATAATTAGCCTCATGTTTGATTCTTGATAGAAAGAGAGTTAAAAATGGATTACAATTAGCCATGGGAAATTAAGCTAGTAAATCAAGAGTATAATTGGGATGTACAAGTTACGATCCCTAAGTTAGACTGTGAAATATCAATACCGAGGAATTAATATAGTAAACCTATCTATCATGTCAACTTTTTCTTGTAGAGATAAATTCATTATTGTAATAATGCATGAAGAGCTCCTAGTGATAAAAATACCATCGACATAAAATACTATTATTAATATTGAATCATCTTGCCATAAAATACACACATTAGGATTTGAATGGTACCAAGTGAAACATGAAGCTAAGAGGAAGGAATCCATCTTGTTGTATCAAGATCAAGGGGCCTATTTGAGGCCATAGAGGGATTTCCTAAGTCTATAAACTATGAATAAAACCTAAATGAACCCTAGTGGTTTCCATATGCAGATCTCCTCCTCAAGGTCTCCATGAAGAGAAACACTCTTCACATCCATATAATAATCATCCTAACCATGTCTTGAAACAATGGAAAGTGTGAGTTAAATTGAAGTCATCTTGGCCATGGGTGTGAAGGTCTCTATATATTCAATACCAAAAACCTATAAAAAAATCTTGACAACTAAATGTTCCTTGTACTTATCAATCAACCCATCTTCAATAAAATTGATTTGATATATCCACCTACATCAAACCATATTCCTTCCCTTAGGAAGTTGTATCAAGTATCAAGTGTGATTTATCATTAAGTGATCATATTGCTCATGCAAAACACTATTCCACTCAAGTATGCTTAATTCCTTTGAAAATTTCTATAGATCAGACACCAAGGAAAATAAATCATGTCGACCAATTTGATGATCTAACCATGTATGCTTACCATTTGTTGGATTCCTTGCCCAAGTACTTGCACTATCAAGTTTATTTCTAACCTAAAGAGTGTGAGTTAGGTACAAAAACATCATCCTCCAAAGCATGTGTAGAAGTAGATGAAGATGACTCCCCATCACTATCATTGCTATCAAAACTAGAAGAATACAAATAATTTACCTTCTAGGAATATTATTGGATGGTATAAGTTGTTAGTAAACTCATCAAAACCAAGTGAGTCCACAATAGAAGGAGAAATTCCAAGTTTATAGTAGGTAGGATCCTCCTGAATCTTAACAATCCTCTTAATGAGCAACTCATGTGTGGTCAAGTGGACTAGGTGATAACATTTCACACAATTTGGATAACCTACAAAGATATAAGATTTGGATTTGGTTTGATAGCCTTGCAATTCTACTTCAATATACATGCTATAGATGGATATCCAAAGAACCCAAAGTTCTCAACTGATAGTTTCCTACCCATTGAAGCTTCAAAGGGAGTGATTCAATTGAGTGAAGAACCTTTTTTTGAATGTAACAAGAACATTTGATTTATTTTGCCTAGTACTATGGTGTAACTAGACTTATATTTTATAGTACAATTAGTCACATCTTTTAAGAATTTATTCTTATGTTCTACAACACCATTCTATTAAAAAGTATAAGGAATTGTGTGTTGAAATACTATCCCATTTTTTGTACCAAACTACTCAAAATTATTATTTACATACATAGGGCCATTATTTATGTAAGAACATTGACGACTTTACTTGACTATTTTTTAGTAAAACCTTGAAGTCTCAAAATTTGTTGAAGACTTCATATTTTTGCCAAAGGAACTAGACCCATGTGTATCTAGAGAAGTCATATATGAAAGTGATAACGTACCTTACCTTAGTAAAATATGGATGGGGAAATTCCCCTAATACATCAAGCTATTAGTAAGAAAAGTGGGGTACAGATTGAAGCTCTAAGCCCAAGGATTCTTTAGGAGTTATATTTATACCCTAGCAACAATAATAGTAGAATTACTAAATATTAGATGCCTTATGGTATTAATCTATATTCTTAACATAGATCATAGTAAAAAAACCATTTAAATATTCTTATAATACCTTTCTTTATTATATTCAAATATTTTGATATAGCATGATACGAGTTCATTGCCAATTCTTTTTATATCTTCTTCTTATACTTTACATTTCTCTATTCTCATTTCTTACATTTATCTATCATCTATACATATATTTTCTATTCAGTCAATGTACCTTGTTGGTGTAATTAATTATTTAATTACACTTTATTAAGTTTACTTAGGTTTTTCTTAGGTAATAATTAGTTTAATTAATTAATAAGTAAGCTTTATTTAGTTGAGCTGTTTTTAGGTCAACACTAGGGTTGCATACATTGATTTTATAAATCAAATCATCTCTTTGTAATTTCTTAATTCTGAATAATATCAATTTGCACATCTTCATGCAAAGCTCTATTTTTTATCTTTTTCTCTTTTGTGGAAGGATTTTCTGGTTTGCATGTCTTATCTTGGTTTCTAACATGGTATTAGAGCCTTGATATGCAACCCCTTCTCAAATTTTTGAGAAAATCATTGTAGAGTTCGTTCAGGATTCCTTGAGGGTTTTATGCCTTGAGTTCATCTATGCAGCATTTTGGATCAGATCGGGCTTCACATTGGATTCAAAGCGCTGGAAAAAGTCAAGATTAGCTTTTATTTTGCAGATTTTGGCCATCATTTGCCAAATCTATGAGGGTTTCAAGCTTGGTGATTTTTTGTAAGCTCTGGGGGTAGCCTATTTTTTTAGAGAATTTTGGGCACAAATGAAGGTCACCATTGTGTTCGTAGCAGCCAAAAACCCTAAGAATGCCTTTCATTTCATCAATTTTGGAGAAAGTTGTTTTTGAGGAATTTTATTTTTGCTAGGAAGGTCGTATGACCTCCCCATCATGCTCCCTGAGGCACGAAAATAAAATAAAAATTCAAAAAAAGTGGTTTATTGGGATTCATGTTGGTGCCTACAGTTTAGATCAGATTCGCCATCCAATAGCCACCGAGTGGCCACTAGCAGCCACTGGTCTGCCACCGCTGACCCTTCCAGCCCCTGCAGGCTCCTTTTGCATAGGCGTCGGTCACATGGGGGACTAGGCGCTATGCGCCCAACCCCCAACCGAAACCTCAACACCCTGCAAGGTCATATTGATGACCAGGGGCTCCACCCTAGCCCCCAACCTACCAGCCCTTGGTTGTGCATAGGACCAGGGGCCTATTTTTTTTTAAGCCCCCTGGGCTGCTTGCAGGCCATATTGGCCATTTTGGAGCAACCTTCACTAAATCAGGCGTAACTTTCACATACGGTGTCCTTTTTTTGCAAACAAGATATCGTTGGAAAGTTGATTCCAACGAAGATCTAGTGGTGGAGATAGTTTTCTTTGATTTTATTTTTCAGGTCCTTGAAATTAGACGTTGTTATTTTAACTTCGGAGGGCATATCTTTTGACTCGGTGATCCTTTTTTCACCATTCTCATGGAATTGGAAAGCTGGTTCAGTCCTCTACATAGATCTAAGGTCCATTTTTATTAGGGAGGTAGATGCAAATTTTTTCTTTTGCATGCATTATGTTTTTGTTTTCATGCTCTAGGTTTGCATTTTCTCTTGTTTATGCATGTTTTTTGCATTCTCTCCTTTTGCAGTCATTGGGTATTGTAATAAATGAACTGATATAAAGTTACATTAGGGGGGTTTCTTGCATAACAATCTGATTAGAGTGTGCATGCACTTTTATCTTCATCTTGTTTTTTGATGTCAACTTGCATGGGTTGTATCTAGTTTCTTAGTTTCTTTTGGCCACATTTTTCTTCGCTTGACACATATCAGATTCATATCGGTTCACACTTCAAATTGAGAGCCTATGGTTAATGATCCACATTGGATCCATCTCATTTTGAGGGCCACCTAATTTGTGGTTAATGTTTCAGAGTCTTTATGGTACTTGTTCCCATGGGAGAGTTTTAGTCTCATTTTGGAATCGACATCGAGATACACGACTTCCAGATTCTGTCATCATTTTATCTATTGTTGCTTCATAGATTCTAGGGTTGTTCCCATTTGCAGTTTTTGAGTGTTCCATGGCATCAGGTCTGTTGTTATTTTTTCATGATTCCTTGAGTCAATCAGTGACTCTCATCTAGTTTCAGTAGTAAACACAAGCATCTTTCCTTGCTTTCTGTATTCAGGTTCCAGTGTTCTTCTAGTGCTTCTTTGTAGCAGGTCATCTCACTGAGGGGGGTTTGTCCCACTAGGTTTTCTCCTCTTTCTCTTACTCTTTCATTGCATTCATCCTGATCAAGCCTTGTTGTTGGGACCCATTCATGATTTCTTGCATTCATCTTAGTTTTAGGTGCATGCTTTTTTTAGTCTCCCTAAGTTGCACTTAAGGGAGGGTGTTGGTGTAATTAATTATTTAATTACACTTTATTAAGTTTACTTAGGTTTTTCTTAGGTAATAATTAGTTTACTTAATTAATAAGCAAGATTTATTTAGTTGAGCTATTTTTAGGTCAACATTAGGGTTGCATACATTGATTTTATAAAGCAAATCATCTCTTTGTAATTTCTTAATTCTGAATAATATCGATTTGTACATATTCATGCAAAACTCTTCTGTGGAAGGCTTTTCTGGTTTGCATGTCTGATCTTGGTTTCTAACATCCCTTACAATATATGCCTATTCTTAGTAGACATGGTTGGTCTTATGCTTCACATCCTTTTTGCGGTAAGTTGCTATAAGTTCTATTATTGTTTGCAACTTTATTTTATATTTTTTCATTTATCCTACTAACAATCACTATGATCAAGCTACAAAACTTGTGTATCCCTCCATTCTTTTCCTTTTTCAAATTATTTTCAAGATACTTTCCAAAGGTGTAAACCTCACAAAGACACTTATAGAATCTAACTCTAGGCTATCTTGTGACCATATATCCTATTGTCTAAGTTGCTCAAGCTAGCAGTACTTAAGATGGACAAACCATTCATGTCATAATTTTCTAACCCCATCTAAATGAGTAAGGAATATTATAATAGAAACATTAGGTGCAAATTGCAAGGTGTAAAACCTAGCTTGGTGATTTACTTTTCCTAAGGCTAGAAAATTGTTACGATGTAACTCTTTGATCTCAATCAAGTCTAGAGAAAAGTGAACTATCATTTCCTTACCTATGTGGGTAATTTGATATATTGATAGGAGATTAGTTGGAAGAGAAGGAACACTTAGAAAATTTGTGAATGTTCTGCCTACAATTTCAATAGACCCTCTCACTGCAATTGATACTAAAGTGTCATCACCCAAAGTGATATAAGACATACTATGAGGATCTAAGGAAGAAAGTAAAAAAAATAGGTGGTGTGAGGCACCTAAGTCAATGATCCAAGATGGGGCTAATGATCATGATATAGTGGCAACTATAGCCTTGCCCTTAGATTCCTCTTTTCATTTTTTCTTTACCTTAGTAGATTCTTGAGTTGATGAAGACTAGATAAAAAGATTTTTGGATTCAACTGTGTCTATTTATTTGTATCGATGTTTCAAATCACACTTGGTGATTCATCATCAAGAAGAGGAAATTGAATCACACTAAATGATTCATCATCAAGAAGAGGAAATCAAATCAAACTTAGTGATCCAATTTCCTCTTCCTGATGATGAATCATCGAGTGTGATTCAAAACGTCAATACAAATAAATAGACACAATTGAATCCATAAATATTTTTATCTAATTCAAGCATGGACTGTGGAAATATCATTCCTACTATTGATGAAGACTATTTAATAAATTCAAAAAACCCCTACATTTTTCTTCTCAAGAAGATGTGATAGGTGGTCAATCCTCTTTATACATTTTTTCTCATCATGCCCAAGTATTTTGTAATATGACCACTTAACTTTTTTTCCTTAGTTTTCCCTGGACTTGGAATTCTTTTACTGTTGGTTTTGGAGGATTCTATTTTTTTTCTTCGTATCCTTATTCTTTTGAGTGTTTTTTTCTCCCCCCTTGATGCTTGAAGCACGTTGTTTCCTATTTCTAGTAATTATGACATGTGGTTTTAAATATTTTATTGTGCCCATCTACTTATCTTGCTCCCTATTCAAGTTTGCAAATAAGTTATATAGAGGAGGCATTTTCCATGCTATCCCAAGAGTTATTTTGGTGGAGTAGATGGTATATATAAAAATAGAGTAGTTAGAACCTAGTTTGGGGAGTGTAAAAATAACTAACTAATCCTCTTTTTTCTCTATTAAATATTCTATTAACTACAACCTTAGTGATTTGAACTTAGTGAAGAAGTCCTCTAGAGTGTCAAAGAAAATAGGAATCAAACATATGAACTCATTTTCTAGCTCATGAAATTTCATTTCATCTACCTTCTCAAAGATTTTTTCTTATGCAATAAAAAAATTAATTTGGTGTATTCAAGGAATCTACATGAAAGAGAAGTTTACACTTCAACAAATCCCTGTGATTAGATCCCTTTTTTGCTTCCACTCACTATTTCAATGTATTTTTCTCTAATTTTCTAAAAAATTCGACGTTATTTGTCGGGTTGGCACTATTTTTGGTGTTATTGCGTCGACGAGAACAAGCAGGTGCTAAATTTGATGAGAAGTAGCACCGACTTTTATGTCGTGTTTAATGTCGGGTTCAATGCCAAGTTTAGCGCCAAATTTAGCACTGAGCCTAGCGCCAATCGTAGCGCTGAGTTTTCTCTGAGTTTAGCTCCTGGTTCTAGTGCTGATAATAGCGCCTAATTTAATGCCTAATTAGCTACCTAATTTGGAGCATACTTTAGCGCTGAGTGTATTTGTTGAGTGTAGCACTGAGTGTAGTGCCCTATTTTTTAACGCCTAATAATATCAACAAAACTAGAACATATCGACAGAAGGGAACACAACGTCCCATTGATGGAGCGATACATTATATAGTAATTAAGTTCAACATGTGGTGAAAGTATATTGAGGGAATATAAGGCTATCAAACCAACATAAAGACTGGTTTCCCCGATGCAACGATAAAAGGCTGAAGGCATCGAAGGAAGTGACACTTATTGGTGGAAGGCTAACAAGAGTGGCGTCAATGACTTGATAAGACCATGAACCATCAAGTACATGTTAAGGAAGGATATCAGAGGAACTAGGGCACATCGAGGAGACATTATCTGGCATCCTGTCGATACCCTAAAAGGAAGGAGTTCATCGATGAAGAAGGTGGTTATCGGTGAAAATGGAATCATGGTCTCGCCGATGCAATGATGATGATTTTTTTTTTACTGATGTGACATCTCATTTATATCATTGAGATAGTCAAAATAAATGATCTACCTGATGACAAGATTGATAGAAAGTGGAGTGTTTATGAGCTAGAGCTAAGTGAATTATACCTAAATTTGATCACATATTTTCATAAAGACTTGAAAGGTATTCACTAGATGTGGGAGCAGAGTAAAGGAGGTTGGGAATTGCCATTACTGCACAACTCAGAACCAGTGAAAGTGAATTCAAGTAAGTATACAAAAATCGACAAAGAAGTTGCTTCTATAAAGACTTATAAGAAAATTGTACAATGGAAGAAAGCTCAAAAATGCCAAAGATTAAGAAACCAAAAAAAGAGAAAAGACTTCTAAATCAGGACTTAAATATTGAAAGCTCAGAAATGCCAAAAATTAAGAAACAAAAAAAAGAGAAAAGACTTCTAAACTAGGACTTAATTGACCAATGCCCGGGGTTAGGGCCGAGACCTAAAAGGAGTGCACTGACAAATCCTTCCATGGATAAGTTATGGGACAAATACAAAGGTTTAGGAGATGTGTGGACACCACGATGGGGAAATGACCTATTCATATACCATTATTTGAAACAATATAGGTTTCAACCAGTCTGCAATCCATGGAGATTGAACCTAGGAAGATTAGTGGTACCCAATGTGTTTGTTAATACAGAGCTAGTTAAAGCTCTAGCCAACAAATATGACCCTAAAATAAGAGCTATTCAATCGCACGATGGGTCTGACATTCTCATTATCTCCAAAGATCTCATTTCTAATGTTTTTCAATTGGAATGCTCTTTGAATTTACCATTTACAATCAAATACCTTCTAACAGAGTACCATCACATGGAAACGAGCTATAAAAGATGGAAGCTACCACTACACAAGCCCAAAGATGAAGGTAGCCAACTCAGAAGGTTTTCTAGTAATGATAACCCTCCATTTCATGAGGATTTATTTGAAGAATATGATGAGGGTGCAACCCGAGACACAGAAAATCACACAGAAAAACTAACAAATCTTATTATTTTCAAAGTATGAAATTCCTACATGCAGAGGATCTCAAATCCTCGAGTTTTGCAATACATGCAAATTACAGAAAGAAACTACAGAAATTCCCCTATTCGCAGCATGCGATCTTCTTTCCCCAAAAACTGCCTAAAAGAAACAGTAACTCGCCCATAAATAGCCCGTTTCTTTGTTTGGAGCCAAAAACGGGATTCAAATTATGCACCAACTTTTGGAAGCCCTAACTCAAGATCTAACCGTCAGATCTTCAATGATAATACCTTTTCGGAAAGCTCTCGCGAAGATCTCTTGCCGGAAAGTGGGGCCTAAAGGCTAACCACTTTCGTATTCCGCCAATTTTTCAGGCCCATCCGGAGCCTCTAAGTACCTCAAAATTAGCTCCGAAGATTTCATAAGGCAAAAAGCAGAAATTGAAACTTGAATAACTTTTGAACCGGAAATGCTCTTGATCTGATTCTTTCACCAAAGTGTTTATTATTATGTCCTGAAGCTTCCCTTAAATTTTTGTCTCCTCACGCCTTCAAATTCATACCTGCTAAAAATAGCAGTCGAGCAGAAAAAGTAGAAAAGCAGTTCTGAAAGTTGGGAATTCTTCTTCGACGAAAAGGGTATCCAAAAATGCAAAAACATCTACAAAAAAATCTAAATGAAAGTAAATATATTTTTGGGTGATGTAGGATTGCCCTTACACCACTGGATGCTCCTGCATCAGAATATTATCAATATACATATTATTCAGCTAGACAAGTGTTAGGAGTAGAGGTCCCACCCCTCATGTCAATTGCCCCATGGTCCTGGCTGCAGACATACAAAGCAAAGATGCCAGACCTTTTGACTATGCTAGTTATTTAGCCAATGCTCTGAACCAGGGGTTGGCAAGGATAAAAGGAAATAGTGATAGAATTCATGATTTCAAACATTACTCTTTGTTTATGCATTTGCTTCTACATGAAGAACATGTTAGAAGGTTCTAGGGAGAAGAATTAAGGATAAGAGATGCAGATGAAAGTTGGAATTATAAACCTATACAAATGTGGACTTCCATATGGGATAGTAGATATGGTAGATCACACTATCTATACTTTGAGGAATATTTTGTCAAGACATTGTTGAAATTGTTGGGACATACATGTAATTATAACCTGTCCCCTAAAATACATAAATTCTTGAGACCAAAGGAAAAGGACTCCACGAAAAAGGTAAATCATAACTGGGGGGATTGGTATGCATTTCCCGATTGCACTGTGATTAGAGTCTATGGGTTTGAAGGAGCCCCAAATCTATTGCCAAAAATAGTTCTAGACAGAATAACCTATTAAGAAAATGTGAGACAATTGGCTAAATCTAATGCAAAACATCTTAAGAGATACAATAAGCAGTCTATCATGCCTAGCACTTTTTGCTTTGGAGATTTTACATGAGTCACTAGTGAAGGGTATGAAGAAATTGATACAAAATTGGCAAAATACAATTTACCGTTGGGTAATGAAAGAAAGAATTTTGATACAAAGGGTTTTATTCACAAGTCAAAATTGTCACAAGGAATATCAAGGTATGAATACCAATTCTTTGTTGATGATGTAATAAGAAATTATGATGAGACTTCAACAAAAGACAGGATGACTTCATATAACAAAGTTGTGCTTGCTGAGACCTGGAAGAAAGGAAATGTACCATCCTATTCGAGGGCATTTAATGAAGTACACGATCCTTTGGAAAGAATTGAGCAACTCATCACTCATGTGGATGATATAATAAAAGATGTACCCCTAGATATCTTTGATGCACCTCAAACAACTTATTTAGGAATGCAGGTTGAGGACATAGTTCCTCTTGATTACATACCCTCACAACCCATTTCAGAAATGAACTTCTCTGTAGATACTACCATGAATGAAGAAGATGAAGAAGAGAGTGACAAGGAGGATGATGAGGTCAAACATATAAGAACCCCTATAGTTATAGAATATGAGCCACCTTTAGAATGAAACATTGTCAAATTTGAAGCATCAGATGAACTCTGTGATGATATGAGAGTCAAGGCCACACAAGAATTTATTTTTGACAGTGATTTTGTCAAGACTTCTGAATTTAAATCATTTTTTTATGAGCATAAAGGGAGAATTCTAGGACAAAGGATGAAGGATATCACTCCTAAGCAGGAGGCAGCCACCTTGGAAGAGTTGAGAAAAGAAATAGACAAAGAGTTAGAATCTATCACCTTTGAAAGGGGAAAATAATTACTTCAAGAGGTTGGGGTACTACTCTTACCAGGATGGGATATCAACTCTGCAATAGTGTTCAACAGTTTCAGGAAAAGAGGAGACCAAAAAATGCATCTAATGGAAGAGGCAAGTAATAAAATCTACTCAGGATCAGGGTACAACCCAGAAGAAGGCACCTTGATAATTTTGGCATTGTATCCTCAAGATAAGAGGCCTTCTCTCATCAATAATCTAAACCAAGTGTTTGGACATCTTTTGGTCCACAGGGTAGGTGACACTAACCCCATTGAAACAACTGAGATACACATAAATGTTGCAAAATTCAGTAAAGCACAGATTGAAAAACTAGTAAAAGAAAATGATAAATTAAGGAAGGAGGTGGCTAGTCACAGAGATAAAACATCTTCCTCTTCCAGATCAGAATTATATTCCCCATGGTTAGAGGGTGACAAAAGAATATTGGATGCATTACCAAATATGGCTTACTGGAAACATTGTCATCAGAAGTCTCAAGAGAAATGCAAGGAGCTAGAAACAAGAATAAAAACCACTAAATTTAATTTTGTGTCTGCGATAATCAAAGAAAGATTCAACAGGATGATGGATCATGCTGACGAATATTGGAAATTGTTTAAAGACACACACTCAAAATTTGTGGAGAATGAAAGATTGCAAAGATGAATGATTGACAAAAGGGAAGAGCTCCGAAATGAGAAAGCCATGAAAGGTGAGACATTGTAGACATACAATAAGGTGGTGGAATCACACAACAAGTATGACATTAGGCTCAAATAGGACCTTAACTATTTCAATTTGCATCCTGCAGTTCATGATAGCCTTGGAAATCCTAAGGAGAAAGATGATTGGAAGGATGAGCTCGCCATGTATCTACATACTGCATTGCAAGAAATAAATGACGAAGAGATGGTGTTACAAAATACACATAAACAACTTGAATATGTGGAATATGATATGTAGGGTGCAATTGCCAACGTGGAAACTTATGTCTCGGAGGAACACACTCGTCATCTCACTACCATCAACTTGTTCATCAACCAAACCAAAGATGCAAAAAATACATAGGGGCAGCCATTGGAGCTTAAAGACCATCCAACATCATAAGGAAGATACACTCTACAGGTGGTGCATTATCATGGAGTAGGAGCCTTGAACAGATCTTAAGTGGTCACGGGCACTTGCTGGAAGATTAACGAATCAATGCATTCATGCGTTGAAGTGTTATGGTTTCATTTATGTTAATTAACTATTTGTCAACAAACATCATAACTATTTTCTATAATGCATATTATTTAAAAGGAAATATAATGGAGATGACTGATTATAATTCATAATCCATTTTCACTGTTCAATTTTTGTGTCAAATTTTAATGATTATTTATTGCTTTGTTGTCTCCAAAGTGATCTTTTCAAGTTATTTAAGTTTGAAAGATTTATCAAGGCACATTTGTTGTTACTATGTGGATGCTTTGATTGGTTTTTGGTTAGGTGTGAATTAAATTCCTTTCAAATAATTTAATTTAATTGGCTCCTATTAAGGATTAAAAGTCCTTTTAGAGAAATTGTTTTGATCGGTTTCCATCAACTTAAGAATTAAAATTCCTTTCATACTTCCACAATAACTTGAGGGGATAACACTGGGATTATTAAAGAAGAGCATTGTAATATCAATTGAAGCAATATAATGGAGAAAAAATTATTAGCGAAGATTCTCCATGATTGTGTTATCATTCTATATTTCTCTTATGTTTTCCATACTTATTTCTTCTTATATTTGAATGAATATCAGTTATTGAGCCTCAATATTGTGCTTATGTGAATGAATATGCTGATACAATAAAGCATTTATTGTGGATGTTGGTAGAGCTACTATTTTTTTTGAAAATTTGAGCTTATTTTGCCTTGTTACATGTTCAACTTAAAAATGGAAACTATCTAAAAATAATAAAGTTAACAAAGTTGCTTATTTAAATAATTGTGAGTTACGTGAATTAATATTTTATTGACTTTTATGTCTTCATGAACATATGTCGATACAAAATGAATGGAAGAAGCATCCAAGTAATCCTAATTTTTTTTGCCAACAATTCATACCAAAGATTGAACAATTTAAGGATATTGTAATAGGTAATTTGTATCGACACAAATAATATTACTGAAGCATTTCAAAGTTTAGGCCATATGAATCATCCTTCTTAAACATGGATTGAAAATAATTTTGAAATTTTATAAGTCTTGGTCATTAACATTATTGTCTATTACAATTTCATCCAGTGTATCATTGTCAATATTCATATGTTCTTTCAAGTAATTAATATTATCATCATCCTCATCTTGATCTGCATCATCTTCATCATCATTGAAATTTTACCGTAAACCATCTATATAATTATTGGATGTATTTGGATCATCATTTTCTATACCATCCATATTGTTGTCTTCCATAACATCATCTAACTCTAGATTGTTGTCTTCTTGTGCTTGAACATAACCATCTTCAACATCATCATGGATGTCAATTTATTTGATGCTCTCTAATCCCTCTATCTCATTTTGTTGGCCATCATTGTTTTGCTCAATACTCGCTAATGTGTCATCAAATACATGCCTTAATCTTGGATCATAATGTATGACAAACATCCATTTTGGGTCCAAGATATCTTCATAAAAAAATACCTGCACATGAACGAAATGCATATATTAGACGTATGTTATAACAATTTTATTGATTAATAAACACATGTATATATTCGCAATAAACTATGAATTAATAAATAAATGATCACTATCGCTTCTTGTTTGAGTTAAAGAAATACCTGCTCACAATGAATTGGTAGAACATAAGGCTCCTTATCCTTCGGTAGGAAGCATGAGGAATCTATAGAAAACAATCCACTGTGGGTATCATGTCTTCGTGTCCTCTCAAATGCTTCATACCATCTACACTTTAAAATACAACATTTAAAAGAGCGATAATCCAACTCAATAATTTCTTGTATTTTCCAAACATATTGTAGATTCCCTTCAATTATATTCTTATCTTTTGAGCTTGATCGACTAGATTGCTTGAAGTCAACCATGATGCCACAATTGAAGGATCGTGTTTTTACATCTACACTTTCTACACGATAATGTCGACCATATGCCCACATTGCTGGATATTTCCTTGCCTGTGAAAGACCATTTATTTCAGTGAAAACAAATATAATGATGAATATTAAAATAGTTAATAGCATCAAAATTGTAAGGAAACAACATTTTGTAAAATTCCAACTATACCTTTCATTCACATCCTCTAGACATGTTGATTTCATCTTTTGTTATGTCTGAATCTATACCTGCATCTTCTATTTGATTTTGATTTTGTTTAATAACCCATTCTAGTGTGCAATCTTTTCCCCATTCCCCAAGCATATCAGTGGGAAGTGGAGTATTCTTTAGGTTCGATCTCTTAAACTGTCTCCTTGCTTCTAACACTTCTTCTCTCTTTTTTATCATATGGATCAATCCATTTGTTCATAAAGTCCATGTGGTACAAAATGAACTTGTCGAGTATTCATCTACACCTATTACATGTCAACATGTTTATTTCAAAATCCAAATGTCATGTTGTTAATTTGAAAAATAAATTATAGAGTAAATTAATGATTGCAATAAAACCCACACTGATCGTGAATTTACTTACTAATTTGAACTTCAACACCCATAGATTGTGGTTTTTCTCCATCACTAATATCTGATGTTCGTTCTTCATCCCAGATGCGTGGCCCATCTTCAAAATCCTTACCAAGGAATTCACACAGGAAGAAAAATGCTTCATTCAATACATACCCTTCATTCATGCAACCCTCTGGATGTGCCTTTTATCAAACATATCTTTTAAGAGTTTTCATATACCTCTCAAAGAAAAACATCCTCCTTGTTGATACGACACCCGCCAATTCAATGTCATCGACTAGGTGTATAAGTAAATGGACTTGTAGGTCCATTAAACTTGTAGGGAGCTCCTTCTCAAATACACATACAATTTCTGCAATTTCCTTCTTCCACTTTGGCACTTCACATTCGTGGATCTCCTTGGAGGTCACCCACCTAATATAAGAATAGTAAATTAGTATGAACCTTTAGTCAAAAACTAAGATACAATATAATATCTCCGTCTCTCACACATGAACATTTCATATAACCACATACCTTGTAAATGCTGACAAACGACTTATGGAATTTCCTAAGTCAACTATAAGACAAGAATCCCCCCTAATTGTCAATGGTATGATATGATATCAAACACATTTATGAAAAGGTCATTAGTAATTTTTATCACACAACAAAATATCAAAATATATTTAGTACTTAATCAATGTTACCAGTAAATGTTAAATGATGATATCTAATACCTTCATAAAATTATGAAAATCATGTGTTTTAAATCCTATGATATGCCCATCAACTGTAAAAGCTTTAGCTAATGATTACCCATAACTAGTAGGTGTCCTTATTGAACAAATGACATTTTTTAGTTAGTCTAGACCTTTTTTTTTCAAAATCCATGGAGCTTCTGCATATGTTTCATTTTCCCTGTTTGGCCACAAATGTTTTTTTATCAATTTTGGTACGCGAAAGAGCAATATCTCTCCTCAAAGACAAGGTGTCCTTGTCACGTACTGATTTTGTCGATTATTTAAATGCAATTATTAATCATGAGATTATTAATGTTTATGATTAGATGATTATTTAAATTGAAATTGAAACTGAAATTAAATGCAAATGAAATGATTTGAAATGCATTTTTATTAAATTTGGGGTTGTCATTGCTGATGAAAATTCGAGTGCAAGTGAACGCAGGAACAAAACGAGAATGAAGGCGAGAACATCGATCAGGTAGAGTCATTTTAGCCATTAGACATTTATGAGGATGATGGAATCTCTCACACACTTAGTTATTATTTTAATGTATTTTTGTGTTGATTATACTTGCAAATTTAAATAAGTTTAATTGATTTCTCAAATATATGTGAAAATAATATGTTTGCTTAAAATGTCGATTTGATTATTTCATGAGGAAATTGATTTTTATTTAAAGAAATTAAATTTATTGTGTAAATATTTTATTGTTAGTTAAAAATAATAATGTTGATATTTCAAACTTTTGGAATAAACTTTTAATTGTGAAAATTTATTAAAATGTAAAATAATGTTATTAATTTATTGGATATCCTCTCATTTGATAAATGAAAGAGGAGAGATTTGTTGAAGAAATAATCAAATATCAAAACTAAGTTATTGAAAACAAATTGGAAAAACAAATACGTTCAAATCTGAAATGGAATTTAAACAACAGTTAACAAATTGAAGAAAATATCTTTCAATCCAAATTGAATGCAATCAAAATTTAAACTTGGAGTCGTGGCTAAATTTGAACTGGAGATCAAACACAAAAGGGGGATATGATTTCTTGATAACATCTATCAATTGCATGAGAGAAAATACAGGGAGTCAGAGGAAAGAAATTCAAAATTGGGGAAGGAGTAAAATCCGTGTTTTGGAAGCAGAGTTAAAAAAGAGAGAGAGAGTTTTTAGTTTTATGCTATTCCATATACCTTGCATGCACGGCTAGGAAGGGGTTCTTTTTGAGTTCTTTGATTTTGATTTTATCTTAAAAAGAGAAATGACTGTGGGAATCACCCATGCACGACCAATAGAAGAGGCAAAGCTTGTTTTTGTTTAATTTATTACTTACATCTTCCATATACCCCACACGGCCTAAAGAGAAGGCTATTTAAATTCATTAAAACTGATTCTCCCATCATGCGCGTTTGAGAAGGGAGACTAGTGTTGGATTAATTTGTTTGGAGGCTGCTTACCCCATGTGTGGCTACATGCGAAAGAGAGACATGAGAACATATATTAAATCCATTCATTTGGAACTTGCTTAACTCACTCATACGTGAGTGCAAGGGAGAGGGTGCGTGGTTGGAGGAGGAAGGAGACAACAACATTGATAATAATTATAATATTCATTGCAGATTCATTCCCCCTGTTCACCATATGCGCTTGCAAGGGAAGGTAAAGCGCATGAGAAAGGTGGAGGGGTGACCAGTGTAAAGGAAGGAATAAGGGAGAAGAACATAGGGATTTTGAATAGAATATTGAAGGCAGGAGTGGTCAGAGGAAGACAGAGGAGAGGTGCAACCAGAAGACAGAGGGAATTCATAACAAAAGAAAATAAAAGAACAAAAAATTCATAGAGAAAGACACAAATAATTATTTCTAGATTCAGGGAATTGCCATGCAGGATCTATGAAAACAAATTCACAGTCAATTTAATAAAGAGTTAAAATTCTTTTCCAATTCATGCATTTTAGTTTTGAACAAGAAAGAAAATATCTATTTTTTTTTATCAATTTAGGAAAAGAATAAACTCCAGATTTTATTTTTATATTATCTATTAAAAGAATCATTGTTTCCCTTGAATTTTGATTAAATTTTAAACATCAATTTGTGTTATTCCACAAAAACCAAAGTATAAGTTAGAAACAGAAAATTGTAGGATAAATTTGAATAGAAAACATTCAAGATAGTTGATTTATTTTTCTGATTTGGAAAAGATCCACACAGAAAAACGTATATTCAAATTAGATTTGGAAAAACTTCAAAAATCCAAAACTGTGAGATAGATTTAATTCTCAAAATGAATGAAACAGAAAAGATAATGATTTTGATAAAATACTTTTTGGTACATTAAATGTGTTTGAAGAGTAAGATTTAAAATTAGAGATTTTTAGAATGAAACTATAATTCTTTCGAAACAAAAGTAAAAACGAGTTGTTAAATCTATTTTTGAAAAGTTATTATTTTATTTTCTGGAAATGTGGAAAACAAAAAATAAATTAAGTAAATTAAAATATGAATTACTTGGAAACAAAACAAATTAGAACGGGATCATTCGAAGTGAACCTAATTTAAATGAGTAAAAGAACCGAAAGAATGTGTGCTCATTTATGCCTGTTTTAATATGTACTAGATTACATACTTGAGATACACCTTCTTTTTATTATTTTATTATTTGGTTAAATATTAATTTAATGATGTTTATGTTTTAAAACAATGAAAACACTGCATTAGAACCATTTTTGCTTGAAACAAAATTATCGTTAAAGATGATTGTGAAATATTATTTTTATTTTGAATGGAACCATGCATGCTTGATAAATGAATGTGCATGCCATGTGTTTGGAAAGTTAACTTTCAGGACGGGTGCCGAATATGGGTTTATAGAGAGCGTAGTTTTGCTTTTCCAAAACTACTATTATTTGTCATGCATAAAATTTTACTTGGCCAAGTAACTTAAGGACCATTGAAATAGATGGAATATTTATAACTCTCTACCATATCCTAGTATCGAACTTGCTTGTTTCTTAAATGAATTAGAAAAATGAAAATTCTTGTGGAATTACTAGTTATACTAGGCATGCATCAGATTACATCCTGCTTGTCGACATCTTTTTGCTAAGCGATTCATGCAGGGTCGGGTATTTCTTGAATGACTAAGGAATTCCGGGGAAGCGTAAGCTTCGAGGTTGGGTGGAAAAAGTGCATGATTCTTGTTCTTGTCTTCATATTTGAAGATAAGCTATTGGATTGAAGAAAAAAGGATGATTTCTTCATTTATGTATTATTTATTTCTTGAATTATGTATTGTAGAGCTTAAGGCGACATAATGCCTAAGTCTCGAATTGTAAACTTATGTTACAAATACTTTGTATTATTATCTATGTCGTGTAAGATGACACATATTTATGAATGTAATTGGATGTATTATGAATCTCTTTGTAGACTTTAAGTTGATATTTTGGATCTTTTGGATTAAATAAAGTTTAATGAAAGGAGTTATAATATTATATGGAATGGAAATGAACTGATTAAAGGAACTATAAGATTATTTGAAATTAAAGACTTTCACACTTTACAGTCCTTCTCTTTTCCTGATATATGTCGAAATATAGAATCTGGGACATTTTTGAAGACATGCATAGGATCTAATAGGTGAGATATTAATAGATCCTTCCAATAAGGGAGCTCATAAAATATGGATTTCCTTTTCATTCCTTCTGGCATATTAACTAGAACTTGTTCTAGTTCTTGAATTGAATCACATCGATAAAAAAATTCCTCCCAAGCTTTCAATTCAACATCTTCATACTTCTTAAGCCAATCACCCGGACCCATAATCATGGGAGGGCCTCTATTTAAAATTTTTCCATCAAATTGATTCTTTAGGTGATTTCTAAAACTATGATCTAGTGGTAGAAAAGCCCTGTTGTTTGCATAAATAAATATATGTAGCTCTTTAGAATATCGGCCTTGAAATTGTTTTGCACATCTTGGACATGCAAATATCCCCTTGGTTTGAAGCCCTGAAATTCAACAAGTAATGTTAATAACATCAAAAAAATAGTATAAAACTAAGTATGAAAGTTGGGATGAAAATAAATTATGAGTGTAAATACATAAATATTTTATCTTACCAGAACAAACACCAAGTCCTGGGAAATCACGAATAGTCCAACATAGCACACCATACAATATGAAGGTACTATTTGATGGAGGACATGATATGTCATATATTCTTATGCCTTTCCATAACAATTGCATCTCATCAATAAAAGGCGCAAGATAAACATCCATGTTTTTAACTTGATGTTTTCTTGGAACAATGAGAGTCAACATAAGGTGCTCCTTTCTAACACTCATCCATGGGGGAATATTGTATACTATAAATATGACTGTCCAAACACTATAATTTGAGCTCAAGGAAGAGAATGGGCACACTCCATCAATTGCAAGACCAAAATTGATACTACGGGGTTCATCTTTGAATTTTCTTGGCCATTTTCCCTCTATGTGTTTCAGCGCTTTGGAGTCAACTGGAATTCACATGAATCCATCTTTACTCCTGTTCTTTTCATGCCAGTCCATCAATTGTGCAAGTTACTTGCAATGAAACATTTTTTGGAGTCTAAGTATAATTGGCATGTGATGTAAAACCTTCTTTGGAACTGTAGGACCTTGTACATTTGTACGATATCTCCTCTCTTTGCATATAGGGCATTCTACCTTGTTCTAATATTCATCTTTGTATAAAATGCAATCATTTTTACATGAATTAATTTTCTTGTATTCAAACCCCAACTCAATCAACAATAGATGCGCTTCTCTGAAAGTTGATGGCATCACATTCTCATCAGGGAATATTTTAGTTTTTAGTGCCCTGTAAGATTTCCAGAGATTAAATCAATTGAATGTTTGACTTATGATGAACATGCTTGATATGTCAATCTATACTAGGACTGTTTATATACAATATATGGTTTTAAAATCCCCTTAAAGAAATATAAATGAATTTGATGAATGTTTACGAATTGTGTACTCCAATTGACAATGGAAAGTAAGAAATAGATTTCAACTCACTTCAGCAGGGTAGTGAATCCTTTGTTTGACCAACCAAATAGTGACTTGATTTCTAATAATATTAATGTGCATGCCAGTTGTGAGGTTCTACTTGCACCCATATTTGAACACGGGTGTCTTTGTTGCTTGCTTGATGGAGTCTTTCAGGTTGTTATCATCAACATTATGTTGGTGGTAATTACCCCTGCTATCATCATTATAGTCAACCATATGATCATTATTGTCATCATTATTTCCATCCCCAAAGAAACCTGCAAGCATTTCATTCAATCCTTCTTCATGCACTGCATTTTCACTATCACGATCATCATCATTAAGGATAGGTAGCATCTCATCAGTGTATGCAAATCTCATCAACTCTTCAAATTTCTCAGGTGGTAGTAATCTCTTCAAACTTGCTCTTTTTGCCTTGGTATGGTTTAAAGGATGGTTTGAATCATCCCATTGAATTCTTAATAATCTAGTTGGATAATGGGTATTAGTATGTGTTTCATCAACATCTTCTACGTATCAACAAACATAAGCATTATTTAATGTTTGACAACAATTGGATAAATTATAAATGTATCAATTTCAAAGAAATATAATCAAATATGGCTTAAAAAATATAAATATAAATTGTATGAACATATATATATATCAATTGAATAATGGAACATTATTTTATAGACTACCTTTTTTATACAATAATTTAAATAAAACATAATTTTGATAACATAGTTTATAAAAAATCAGTCCACACTCATTTATTATTCTTTGGTTTTTTTCCCTTAAGAATATCCTTAGGGAGACCTTGTTCTTCCCTTTTCTTTTGCGCAAGAGTGCATTTTAAGAAGGGGTAATTAATCAATAACTCATCCCCAATGGTAAGGTCCTTAATAGCCTCAACCATTATCAATATATCAATCTCTCTTTCCATATCTCCATCTTTATGATTTATAACCTCAACAAATTGACAATTTGGTCTTACATTAGGATCCCTTCCCTTACTACTGTTTATAAATCCTGCAATATTTTTGTGTGTGTATGCACGTCCATCTATATACATAAGATGACCTCTATTGATTTTTTTTCCACTATCCAATTGGAGACGATGTGTATACATATTCAAATTTAGACCATATGCTAACATGCTAGGCTTATATTCTGCTAGCCTTCTCCATTCACCACTGTAATATGATGGACCATAATATGGCATTAATATCCTAGTGGTTTCTTATGAATTTTTTCTATGTTTAGATCCCACATGTACATTTTGGACAATAAAGAGACCTAGATTCACTCCATGAATATTGGAGGGTTGTATCATGTAGTTGTATTCCCCAAAATTGAAACACCTCGTACACTCTAGGTAGTTGTTGATCAATAGGCCAAGCAAAATATAGTCGATGATCAAATGTCTCTTTGTAAATTGATCTCAAAATCAAGGGCAAGTCATCATCTCCATCACATTCATTCTCATAGGGTATGTAGTCCACCTTCCCTTGTCTTTAAGAAAATTATGCATGTTTAAACCAGTTCTTGTTCTATGACTTGTTTTCATCAATTCCTCATCTTCTGAGCTAGTATATTGGCACATATTTTTGCTATATGTATCATTTGATAAATGATCATTGCCCTCTAGGATGGAAGTTGGTGATCCAGGAAAGTTTAAACCAAGAACTTTATCCTGCAAGTATCGATTGAGAAAAAAAATTAGTAATTTAAATAATATAAAACAATGTTTAAACAAAGTATACATGTTATTTATATCAAATTGGAAAATTCCTTACCACAATTCCTATTGGATTTGAATCGATTGTAGGAGGCATACTACCGACTAGAAGCTCATCATATATGTAATGTCTTTGTACAATTTCTCATTTGAATTGTTTCTTTCCATGACATACAGAACATCCACAAACAACAATTTTCTCAAAGTATTTATCCCATGTACTATAGTCCTAACCAACCTCTTGTTCAGTGAAATCATCTGTTATTTCTGGAAGATCCATTGTCATATCCTCTTCCACCCACTGTCATTTGTGTTATTTAACAATTTTAGGTCCACGTCCACATACATATCTTCTTCTTTTGCAAGTTGAATGCTTAGGCTCTACATTTGCTCCAATATCCATCTAAAATAATCAACAACATGCATTAATTTATGTCAAGATTGGATAATACATTATAAATTTTAATAATACTGTGAAAAAATATGGACATATCACAAAATGCCATTAGATCATTTTTTCCAAAGTTAAGTCAAAATTTCAATACCTAATTTCTCGCTTCATCCGTTTTGTCCTCATTTGATGACATGATCTATTGCCATGGCCTTGTCTCTCCCCTATAATACACAACATAGTAAATAATGTTTACTACACCAATTATATCATTTCAATGAATATTCTATCCAACACAAAACCTCACTTTAGTCATATATTTTCTCAAAGTATTCATCCTATGTACTATAGTCAGGGATAACTTTAAGAAACCCCCCCCTCGGCGCAAGTGTAAAATCCTGGTGAATCCTATATACTTCTCGATGAAAAATATTAATTTTATTTACGATTTTTTTCGTTTTTCAAGAAAAATAATAATCCCCATTGGTGAATTTTTTATAATCCCTGGAAGTCTATGGAAAATTGTGGCAAATTGCAATTTTTTTAAAATCGAATAAAATATTTTTCATTGGCGAATAAAAACATTTTTCAAACCAGAATTTTCTTTCCATTGGCGATTAAAACCTTTTTCCAAAGCAAAAAATATATTTTCATTGGCGAATTAAAATGAATCTCAAAATAATAAAAAAAGCCAGTGGCGAAATAAAAATCATATGGGTCGTTCGATGGATGACTATATTTGCATTCCGAAAGTAAATCTCTGAGACTTTGTGTTCAGATTAATTCATCGCTCATTCACTCTTTTCAATGCCTCGAATCTCGATGTTGTACATTTCATTTCATTGAAATTCTCAATCTTTTTGAAGAAAGTGTGGTTGGTAGTGGTAGTGGCGGCGATTAATGCCATATGTGATATGAACATCCGAAGCAATTTCTTGGACAACTCATAGCTTTAATGAAATAAGATTTGTAATGATTTCATATTGTTTGAATGAGTGATTTTGACAGCTTGTCAACTTGAGGTAGAGTTCAAGTTGGCACGTAGCAAGACGTTAATCAAATTAGAAATTTTAATTATACAGGCTGGTAGCAGCACTGGTGGCCCATAAATAGGGATAGTGATTCAGTGATTAGTAGATAGTTCCATAAGGGTTTTTATTTTCTAGGGTTAATAAGGATTCACGAAGAAGATGATGCAGTATTGGGGATACTGTAAATTCTCCTACCTACAATTATGTAGTTACAGAGTAATCAGTAAAAGACAAATTTCTTTCAAGTTCAGAATGGGTGGAATTGGAAAGAAGTTGATTTGGTTAACCTGAATTTTCAGATGGGGTTTGAACCAGGATGAGGAGCTCTGATGGAGATAAGTGCTATCTGAATGCATAGAGGCTACAGGTAAAAGTTGGGAGTAGATTTGTTTCTCCTTCTGTATACTAAAAACTCCCATTTCCCCAGCATGGTCGGCCAGGCAAGCCCCATGCATTTATTTTCAAAGAGACATTTGTTTTTCATCTTCTGTACAACTCTGGTTCTTGAAGGGGATAAGTACATTTTGTATCTTCACGGCTCCCATTTCCCTAGGACTGATTGGAACCCCCTTTGCCCAACATGGTTGGCAAATACACCAACAAAAGCTTGGAATCATGAATTTATTTTCAGAGCCACATTTACTTTTAGAGATAGATGTGTATTAGGTTTTCAACAACAAAGCTTGGAAATTAGAATCAATTTGTAATCCATTGTAATGAGCAACAACTTGGAATAAATTATTAAATTTTGTCTATGTAAAGTACTAAAGTGACACACTGACATATGTTATTTATACAAAATAGGAGCTATAGTGCTACTCGTCTGTAAAAAGATATGTAATAATGTGACATTGAAATTCAGTTGCAATAAAATAAATGGTTGTGTTGTGCTATTCTTGAATCTTGATTCCTTGAATCTTCGTTATTCATTTACGTTTAAGAGTAAAGAGTTGTTTTTTGAGTTTGAAACTTCAGTGTCACTGTCTATTAATAATTTAATATATTCAAATCAGTTTTTTTTTCTTTTGAGAAATTAAGTAATATACTCTATGCAATATGCACTTGAGAATTCATGGTTATATCGGGCCATCGGGGGAATGCAATCATTCGTTCCACCGATGTTTATGTGTTACAACAATGTGCTTATTTTTGTTGATTCTATCGGTATATCGGGGACTGGGAGGGCACCTTATGAGTTATGAGTCTTCGCCTTGGGGCCATTAGCAGGGCTGTGATGGGGGTTCCACTGATAAAGCATTGTTAGGCCGATGCCTATGGTATTCACTTTAAAACACATGTGTCATATTAATTTTTTTAAGTTAATATCATAAATTAGTAAATTACTCAAGTTTCAAGTTCAACCGTTGGATGAACATTTGATTTATGGTTGTAGTTATATTTTGTAATGAAATGAATAGAGTGATGGGCTTCCCAACTTAAACCTCCAGAATCACCCTATAACTGTTAGATTTAGAAAGATCAATGGTTAAGATTAAGAATTTCCAACTTGTAGAGTCTAGACCTAAGACGTGTCATTCACTTTAATGATCGAGTTTCGAGAAACAAAGCATTTAAAGCACCTTGTAGTTTGTACTGCTAAGTGTCAACTACCAAGTGATTAGTGTTTATTTTTAAACTTTAAAGTTAATATTATGAGTTATGAGTCTTCGCCTTCGGGCCATTGGCGGGGCTATGATGGGGGTTCCACCGATAAAGCATTGTTAGGCTGATGCCTATGGTATTCACTTTAAAACACATGTGTCATGTTAATTTTTTTAAGTTAATATCATAAATTAGTAAACTACTCAAGTTTCAAGTTCAACCGTTGGATGAACATTTGATGTATGGTTGTAGTTACATTCCGTAATGAAATGAACAGAGTGATGGACTTCCCAACTTAAACCTCCAGAATCACCCTATAACCGTTAGATTTAGAAAGATTAACGGTTAAGATTAAGAATTTCCAACTTGTAGAGTCTAGACCTAAGATGTGTCTTTCACTTTAATGTTCCAATTTCGAGAAACAAAGCATTTAAAGCACCTTGTAGTTTGTACAGCTAAGTGTCAACTGTCAAGTGATTAGTGTTTATTTTTAAACTTTAAAGTTAATATAGGAGTTGAGAAAATACAACTTCACAAACCCCAAAGATCACCTACATGCAAATAACCTCACACCACTTTTTCAGTTGCAGGTGCTTTCTCGTGCACTTTCAGATGTTTCTTCTCCTTCATGCACTACAGGGTGTTTCACACCATTTCAGTGGATCTGTTAGGCTCTCCCAATTCAGCATTATGGGGGGGTTATTATATTGTTCATGCTAATATTAGATGGCAAACAAAGGCAAACACCTGGAACGAAGATACAAATGGCATAAGAACCAATAGTCTGAAACACTGATCAACTGAGAATGGAAGATTCCTTCCAAGGAAAAACCAAGGAAGAATTAGCACAAACAATATAATAACCCCCCCATAATGCTGAATTGGGAGAGCCTGACAGATCCATTGAAATGATGTGAAAACACCCTATAGTGCATGAAGGAGAAGAAACAACAACTGAAAGTGCACAAGAAAGCACCTGCAACTGAAAAAGTGGTGTGCAAAACAAAGCACACATGCATGAAGCTGGAATCATATGGATCCATGGTCATCGTGGAGGGACACTCATCGGACAAAGGTGTGATGACAAATAAAGGCAAACTACACAGCCCCCCCATGGTATGGATTCACTGTCATCGTGGAGGGATACTCACCGGACAAAGATGTGATGGCAAAACAAAGGAAAACTACACAACCCCTCATGACACTTTATCTCAATGCGTTTACATAAAATATATTGCTTACAAATGATGCTCAAAATGTCCAAAAGGGACAAATCTGAAAATACATGAAGAACAACCAAAAACAAAGCATCCCATGCAAACAAAAAGTTTCCAAGAGTAAATATGTCTAGGTAATCCACTAGAGTGTGAAAATATAAATAACTGAATAAAATATACCTAGAGTGAAATCTGGAAAAACTGCATGGATGAAACTGAAGAGCTCTGAAATACGATTCCAACGCCGCTAAGATTGCAAAAAACGAAAAAACTGATCAAAAGTTATGAGCTTGGGACTGAAAATAGCCCCTTTGTCTTCAACTGGTTGTAGAATGCACCAACGGAAAAAATGAAGTGATGAGACCCACACCAATGGAAAGATAAGAAAACCAGATTTCCGATGATATCTCGTTTGCCAAAAAACGATATCGTATGCCCAAGTTACGGCCTCTGGAATAAAATAGCTCCAAAGAGGGAAAAAACCAACATTGGATTAAATTTGACGGTCATACGACCGTCGCAGCAAAAAGACTGGCTTAAATTTGACGGCCAAAGTCACCGTAAATGCACAATTAGGCTTATTTTTTTAAAAAAATGTTTTTTATATAAATTTTTTTTTTAAAAAAAAAAAAGGTTGGGTGGGGGAGGCATGTGGGCCCACCCCCACCGTACCCCATGCAGCGCGGGTACACTACGCAGGTACTTTGTCGGCCTGTGCAGGGTCCCGGTCCGAGGCCTGAGCAAGCCTTAAAAAGGCTCTTATTGCCCCTTTTTTAATTTTGATTAAAAAAAAAAAATCAAAAACTTTACAAATATTTTTAAAAAGCAGATGAGAATAAAAATTCCAGAATTTTTTTTTTTACCAGTAATTTTTTTAACGGATCCATGTGCAGATGACGGCCGTATGGTTGTAGTTGCAAAAAAATTTTGCCCTAAAATTCGACTTTGTCCAAAATGGATGAATGAACAGATGATTTAGGGGTTTTGGACCGTTGCGGACGCAATGACAAGGTCCGTTTGAGTTGAAAATGCTTCAAAATTGCAGGTGTTCCTTGGATATAAAAAAATAAACCCTAAACCCTTGAAGCTCCAAAAATCTTCAAAACAAAAACAAGAAGCAACAGGTGTGGAGCTTTGATACCATGTAGGAGTTGAGAAAATACAACTTCACAAACCCCGAACCTGCATGCAAATAACCTGTCACAAAAGAAGAGATGGAGACAAACAAGCAAGGGTTCTCTGAAAACTGAAAATGTATATATCAGAGAGAATGAGAGAATGAATTGATATGAAATACAATGGGATCAATCCTTATAAAAAGGAGATCATGCAAACCCTAATAAAACCCTAATAGGAAAAACC
Organism: Sequoiadendron giganteum; assembly: GCA_007115665.2. Taxonomy (NCBI): domain Eukaryota; kingdom Viridiplantae; phylum Streptophyta; class Pinopsida; order Cupressales; family Cupressaceae; genus Sequoiadendron; species Sequoiadendron giganteum. The sequence continues at coordinate 587,892,389 of CM021103.1, read as the reverse complement.
CTAATAGAAGACCTAATAGGATAACATTTAATAATTAATATAATTATTAAATGTCACTTTATGCAAACTAACGTGAAGTCTTAAGAAGGGAATAAAGGTAACTTAATCAACATAATTAAGTTAAAACCTTTACTCTAACAGTTAATGTTATGAGTTATGAGTCTTCGCCTTCGGGCCATCGGTGGGGCTGTGATGGGGGTTCCACCGATAAAGCATTGTTAGGCCGATGCCTATGGTATTGACTTTAAAACACATGTGTCATGTTAATTTTTTTAAGTTAATATCATAAATTAGTAAATTACTCAAGTTTCAAGTTCAACCGTTGGATGAACATTTGATGTATGGTTGTAGTTACATTCCGTAATGAAATGAACAGAGCGATGGGCTTCCCAACTTAAACCTCTAGAATTACCCTATATCCGTTAGATTCAGAAAGATCAACGGTTAAGATTATGACAATAACAAACAATCAATAAATGGATTATCTTGAAAAATTAGAAAACAATGATAATTATTAGTGATAAATATAAAAATCTAGTGTTATAATTAACAATTAACAAAAGTTTCTAAAATCGTATTAAAAATAAATCTTGTTAAATATATTCTAAAAATTTAAAATAATTATGTTTTATTTTGAAAAGATTCTAAATTAATATATATTTTTATAATAATATTATAAATCATATATATTAATATAAAAAATGATAGCTATTATAAAAAAGTCAAAAGTTTCTAAATTCATATTAAAAATATTCAAAAAAGTTATATTCTATTTTCTTTTTATAATAAAAATTATAAAACTATATACATTATAAATTAAAATACTATATAATAATTTTTTACGGTTTAATAAAAATATAGCAAGTCAAACTATACGGTCTAAAATTGAAAAAAGGGTCAAATATTTAATAGACCATCAAATTCCGTAATGACATGCACAGAGCTATGAACTTCCCAACTTAAACCTTCATAATCACCCTATAACCATTAGATTTAAAAAGATCAACAGTGAAGAATTTGCAACTTGTAGACCTAAGACGTGTCATTCACTTTAATGTTCCAATTTCGAGAAACAAAGAATTTAAAGCACTTTGTAGTTTGTACTGCTAAGTGTCAACTGCCAAGTGATTAATGTTTATTTTTAAAGTTAATATCATTAACTACTCAAGTTTCAACTGTTGGATGAACATTTGATGTATGGTTGTAGTTGCATTTCATAATGACATGCACAGAGCAATGGGCTTCCCAACTTAAACCTCTGGAATCACCCTATAACTGTTAGATTTAAAAAGATCAATAGTGAAGAATTTGCAACTTGTAGTTTTGTAGACCTAACTCCTAAGACGTTCCATTCACTTTTACATTCCAATTACAAGAAAAAAACATTTAAAACACTTTACACTTTGAAATTGTACAGTGATTTTTAAAGTCTTCAATCTTCAGATCGCTCATTGCAGTGCACCACCCTGTTTTGGATTCCACAGTTCCACTTCCAACAACGCCATTCCAGTTTTCAAGCGTCGGGACTCATAATCTGGGTAAGTGAAAGAATTGTTGTGGCTACATTTCAACTTTCATCGTTTGACATTTCTTAAAATCTTATTTTGTCAAAGTTTGAAATTTGGTTTTAGACTTTAGAGACTCAATAATTCATTAAATTTAAGGAGGACTAATAGGTATTACTTATTAGGGAATTCAAATTACACAACTTCACATTTGTACAAGCATGTCTACCACCAATACCACTATAACAATGTTAGATAAAAAAATGCATTATGCAGAATTGCTTAAAAGTTGATAGTATCAGAATAAGGCTGCAAAGCAAACAAAAGTCGATAGTATCAGTGCACTGTGGGTAACTAGATTAGGGTGCATGATGTTACATGAAGTTTTCCCTTGCCCAAAATTTGTCATGGTCTGTGCTGAAAATTACGATGATAAGAAAAGAGCAATTGTTAATAAAGATAACCAAGAAGAATTGTTATCCATTAATGCAGAAGAACTTGGAAAAGTGTTGGGGTTTACAACCGAAGAATTTGGAAACCACCACATTGACCTAGAAAAGCTTGCTAGTGATAATGAAGCAGTGCAAGAAAGGCTGAAAAATGATTTCTTAAATCAAATAGTTAAGGATAGAAACAAATTGAAAGGTGATCATAAGCCTCCTTATAATTTGGATTTTTTTAAACCATGGGTTCAAGATACTATTTCCATGCTTGCATTTTGCCTCAATTTGGATAGCAATTTGGAAGTGGTTGCAAGCCTCCTTGAAATGGTATATAATATCCATTATACTAAAGAACATGTCAAATATAATTATACATAGCACATTGTAGAATCCCTGCATAAACAATTTTTAATGATTAAAGCAGGTTCCACGAAGACATTTAGGTTCACAACCTACTTATGCTATATTTTTCTAGTCAAATTTAGAGGAATGTTTCAAACCAACAAGCTTCAGATTCAACCCTACAGTAATGCAGAGGAAAAAAAATGGCTCTAGTATATGAATGGACCAATGAGATAAGGATGCATGATTCTCGAAGGAACTACAGTCATTTTGTAGACTACTTTTTTGCTCCATTGCATCAAGTAATTACAAATAATCCAATGCCTAGATTGCCTATGTCATGTAGAAACTGCATGCAACTAGGAAAAGAAATACAATTGGCTGATTGGTACTTAATGGAAGAATATACTGTGCTAAGATTTTATGGATCGGGAGTACAACCATACAAACTTCCAATACATGTGATAGAAAGGGTTTTTGCATTGGAATATGTAAGGCAGGTGCAGAGTGCTGATGAACTACACTTTCTCAGTCAGCAAAAGAAGACCTTATTTCCTTCTTTACTTTTTTCATGTGGAAGGTTCACATTCGAGAGAAAAGCATTTAGTGTGGCACATAATCTTTTGATTTTTTTTGACTTGATCCTATATGTCATTGGCAGTTTGATCCATGTGACATCATTAAATCAATGATTGTGGCCAATAGGAATGCTGCAAATAGAATTCAACATCAAAGTAAACCCTTGCTTGAAAACTTGAAAAACAAGGATTCTTTGGATGAGGTCAAAATAGCAATGGAGAAAAGTGTTGTTGAGAATGGTATTTCTTTTGAACAATTGTCAGCAAAAATTATGGCATTGCACCAAAAGACAATCAGGACATACAAATTTTTTTATGTAAAAAGTGATAAACCATCTAGTAGAGTAAAAATTCCAGGTTCTCTAGAGACAAAACTTATAGATAAAAAATGGTCACGATAAAAAATTATTGCCTTTTGGTCTATGAGGAAGGACCTAGGTGATCCAAGAGCTCTTGAAGAGTATGATAATAACAAAGAAGATGAAGAATTTGGCAAATTGTGGAATATAGAGCATTGACATCCTGATGGACGTGATGAATCTGATGATGATATTGATATGGAAGAAGAAGAAAAAAGCCATGCCAATTACAAACTTGGTTTAAGTGAGGCCTCAAAAGTAGAATATGCTTCAACATATACTTGGAAAAATTGGTTATGAAGGTGGTCCTTTGGGGTCCAAAGGACAAGGCAGAGGCCCTTGGACAATACAAAGTGTTGAGCATAGAAAAATAGTTGATAAATCTGGCCTTGGGCTTGGAGGTGAAAAAGTAGACCAAGGGAATACAAGACAAAATCAATCTGTTAGAGCTTCTAGTCCTCATCCTCATGGTCAGATACAATCACAACTAGGACATGCCCTTGGTGGGTAACTTAGTGCAACTAGGAGTGCCATTGGTGGCAATGGTATGGGTAGTAGTACTAGTAGTGGTCAACATGTGCAACAACGACAAATTACACACAATACTAAGAGGAAAACAAAAAAAGATACCACATAAACACCAGGTGATCAAGGCAATCAAAAGAGGCAAAGGATTTTGATAGGTCAAAGTCACACTATCAGTGGATCCACCAGTACCACAAAGGAGTTATTTCCAGAAACTCCCACAAATCAAGTTAATGTGGTTGCAACATCATTAGCAATTGCAAGTACTCCTATTCCTCTGCCATTCAAGCATTCCATTGTTCCTGCCTCCCCAGGTTATGATTTCATTGAAGAGTTTAAAAAGAAATCAGACTTGAATAAAAAAGAAAAGAAGCAACTGATGGAGAGTGCGTCTGCTATAACTTCAGAGACTGCAAAAACCATGGTATTACCCACATTTGACACAAATAAAGAAATCATGGAGTACACAATTGTTGTTCCCACAGTTCAAAACAAACCAACAAATCAAATGGATCGATCTGAATATTAGGTAACCAATTTTCAATTGGATTTTTTTGGCCTGAAAAATACTGACAAAATTAATGTATCAAAGAAGAACAATGAATTGGTGTACACATCATTGCTAAAGCAAGATAGAGAGAAGAAAAGGTTGCAGACCCAAATAGAAAAGTTACAGGCAGACCTAGCAAGTGAGAAAGCAAAGAGGAAAGCAACAGATAACAAGAGCAATGAATTAGAAAAAAGAATAATAAAATTTGCCTCTACATCAACAAGCAATGAGGATAAATCAAATGAGAGAGAAGTGAATGACCTGAAGAGAAGGCTAGATGAGAGCAACAAGAAATATGATGAGGAAAAATACACTTCAGAAAAATTAAGATTAAGCATTACGAATGGAAATGCACAGTGGGAACAAAAATTGGAGAAACAGAGAAAAACAAATGAAAGATTGGAGACAGAGCTGACAGAAGCAAAAGAAGAAATTAAGTCTTCTCAAAATAAGTTATTTGCATTTTGTAGAGATATAGTGAGGCATATGAAACAAAAGATCTAGGATGAAATAATGCACAGGTTTGATCATTTGTGTGACATGTTTCAATTGATTGATTCTACCAGACAATATTATAAGAAGCTCAACAAATATTTAGTGGATAACAAAAAGGTGCTGGAATTAGAGAAATCTGCAAATGAAGTTCTACAAACAGTCTACAAAGCCAATGACAATGATTTGAAATCAAAAGGGATTACTAATCCGATTGAAACCTCAATGAAGTTGTCATCTATCATTGAAAAGTGTTCGAGAATGTTTGGAATAAAGGAATATTTGCATTTGGTTGCAAACAAGATGAAGGTGGTGGATGAAAAGGTAAGGAACTTCACAGAGCTTGGTTTTCAAGAGGATTTTGACACAAATGAGCAATTCATTGGAAAGGATGCTTTCAGAAAGAAGATGGAAGGTGCAAGGAAGATTGATTTGGACTAGTTTCCTCAGAACCAAGATGTGAACTATTTGGATTCCATCAGAACAATGATAACCTTGAATGCAAAATTGACTGAAGAATTCAAGACAGGTTCCATTTCCAATTACAATCAAGAAATGTTAACAAAACTTCAAGTCAAACAACATCAGTTAGAGCAAATGGCAATTCCACCACCTGAAGAGTGGAAGTTGCTAGAAAAGTTGATACAGTGACTTGATTTATTATTTTCAATCTTTGATAATATGAGTTTTGAAGTTCCAACTCAGCTTTGTGCAGACTTGTCTTTAGGCATTGGCAAGATTTTGCATTTCCAATGCCAATATGTACTCCTTCATGTGAAATTCAATTAAAAATCTCAAATTCAGACTTCAGTAATGTGATGATGTTCAATTATCTGGATTCTGTATTATTTATTTTATCATTTGAACTAGTGATGAACTGTTAGCTCATTGTATTTACTTCTTGGTAGAGCTTCCATTTCCAAGTTATGGATGTTGAACTGTTAGGTTATGTTATGTTTTGACTAAAAATCCTGATTAGTATCCACCAACTTACACCTCACCCACATCGCACATACTGCAAAAATACACTACATTTGATTTTATGATTAGCACAAATTGCAGAAATTTGTGTGACAAGATCCATTTTGTGGCCCACATTACTACTTGATCAATGATCATGTCCATAAATAAATCTAAAACCCCATGGTCATAACCCCTATTCCTGAAGAATTCAAATTCAATGTACTGACAAATTGAATAACATAAACAATTTGAATAACATAAACAACCACTTTGGGGACAACCAAATAAGTTAATGACTTATAAGCATATGAATCCAAAACAGTTCAACACTCGAAAGAAAATCAGTAAATATGTGTAACCTTCTCCATTGTACCGATCTTCAAAGTTCAAATGATATGTATTATAAAAATAGTTTATGATATGAGATGGATGGGCGAATTGGTGCAATCTATTATCTATCTTCTTACTATTTTCTACTCTAAAGTCTAATTAAAAATGATGTGATGATCCATTGATCTCCTATTGGGGTCTTGATATCTCTTATATATGAGAGGCAACAAGCTACAAACCCCTTGCAAAAATTCATGACATTTTGACAACTAAACATAACTCAAATTATAAATAAAACAATGCCGTAGGTGAATGCACCGATCCGTTAATCTCCAAGCAGAAGCCCATGACCACTGACCACCTAAGATCTGTTCAAGGCTTCTACTCCATGATAGGGCGCTCATCATGCTGTCAGCTGGCGTTCTTCCTCTGAATCTGATGGTTGTCCTGTTGGATATGATTCTGACAAATCTACAGTTTGGCTAATAAACATATTGACTGCAGAGAGGTGATGGATGTACTCCTGTTCAGCATAGATGTCCACGTTAGAGATCGCCTCTTTCATATCATATTCTAGAGACATTATTTTTTTGAGTTGCTTATGACTGTTTTGTAAAATCGTATCCCCATCATTTATTTCTTGCAACGTAGCAATCAGAAGCCCATCAAGCTCTTCCTTCCAATCATCATATTCTCGTGGGTTTCTAATGCCAAAATGAAGTGTCAGGAGTGGGATTGAATCAAAGCAGTTGAAATCTTCCCTAATCCTGTTATGATATCCATTATGTGATTCTACCAGCTTGTTATATGTCAGCAATATTTGTCCTTTCATGGCATTCTTATCTACGAGCTCCTTTTTTTTCTCCATCATTCTAGGCTACAATCGTTCATTCTCCACCAATGCAATGCATGTCTGATTGAATACTTCCCAATATTCAATAGCACATTTCATCATTTTATTGAACCTTTCTTTTATCATTTCAGATACAGTGTTATATTTGATGGTTTTCACTTCTTTCTCCAATTCTTTGCATTTCCCTTGGGATTTCAGATGGCAATTCTTCCAGTAGGTTGCATCAGCCAATGCATCAAGCACTCTTTTATCTTTTTCAAGCCATGAGGAGTACAAATTTGATGTGGAGGAGGAAGATGTTTTTTCTCTCTGATTTGCTAGCTCTTTCTTCAGTTTGTCATTTTCCTTCATCAGTTTATCGATCTGTGCTTTGGTAAATTTTGCCACATTTATGTTCAATTATGCTGTCTCCATAGGGTTGGTATCCACTACTCGTTGAACCAAGAGATGACCAAACACTTGGTTTGGATTACTAATTATAGCAGGTCTTTTATCATGGGGATAAAGTGACCAAATAAGCAAGGTGGCTTTGTCTGGGTTGTACCCAGATCCTGAATACATTTTGTCACTTGCTTCTTTTTTTAAGTTCATTGTTGTATCCCCTCTTTTTCTGAAGCTATCAAATACGATTGAAGAGCTAATATCCCACCCTGGCAAGAGCAACACTCCAGCTTCTTGAAGCAATTCCCTACCTCTTTCAGGAGTGATGGATTCCATTTCCTTTTCTACCTCCCTTTTCAATTCCTCCAAAGCGGTTGCCTCATGTTCAGGAGTGATATCCTGTATCTGTTGTCTCATTTTTCTACCTTTATATTCATAAATAAATGATTTAAATTCAGAAGATTTAACAAAATCACAATTAGAAATAAACTGTTGTCTAACCATGACGCTCACATCATCAGATAGTTCATTTAATGCCTCAAATCTTACAATATTATGCTCTTGAGGGGGATCGTACTGTGCAATCACAGGAGCACTGATTTGTTTGACCTGCTCACCCTCTTCATCACTCTGCTCTTCTTCACTTATATCAGTATCTACAGAAAAACATACCTCAAGAGTAGGCCGTGAAGGTATGTAATCCAAGGGCTCTATGTCTTCAACTTGTACTCCTGAATAGGTTGCATGAGGTGCATCAAAAATAACTGGGGGAACATCCTTTACCAGTTCATTGACATGAGCGATGAGTTGCTCAATTCTTGTTAAAGGATCTTGTATCTCACCAAATGCCTTTGAATAAGATGGGAAATTTTTCCTCTTCCATTCCTCTGCAAGCATAATCTTGTTATAGGCGACCATTCTTTCCTTGGTGGATGCCTCATCATGGTTTCTTATGACATCTTCGATTGAGAACAAATGTTCATAACCTGATAGCCCCTGGGATAATCTCGCCTTGTGAATAAACCCTTCTGCATCAAATTATTTCCTTACATCACCTAGAGGTAGGTTGTATTGTGCTAATTTACCATCAATTTCTCCATTTCCTTCATTAGCAACCACTGTAAAGTCTCCAAAACATAAGGTGCTGGGCATAATTGATTGTTTGCTATGTCCTTTGAGGTGTTTGGAATCAGATTTTACCAATTGCCTCATAATTTCAAAAAAAGCAATTCGGTCAGGAACTACTCGTGGCATCAAGTGTGGAGCCCCTTCGAACCCATAAACCCTTATCACTGTAAAATCAGGGAAAGCATACCAGTCTCCCCAGTTATGATTCACTTTATTTCTCTGGTCATTTTCCTTTGGTCTTATAAATCTTTGTACTTCTAGGGATAGGTTATAGTTGCACGGATACCCCAACAACTTCATCAATGGTTTTACAAAACATTCTTCAAAATAAAGGTAACAAGACCTACCAAATCGGTTGTCCCACAATGAAGTCCATATTTGTACAAGTTTAAAATCTCCATTTTCATCTGTATCTTTTATCCTTAATTCTTCACTCCATACCCCTCTAACTTGTCCCTTGTACAATAGAAAATGCATAAGCAAAGAATAGTGTTCAAAATTAATATTATCACTATTATTTTTAATATTTTCGAGCCCTCTATGTAGGGCATTGGCCAAGTAGCTAGCATAATCAAATGGCTTGGCATCCTTGCTCTATATGTCTGCAGCTAAGACCATTGGGGAAATCGACATGAGAGGCAGAACCTCTACTCCCAAAACTTGACCAACTGAATAATAGGTGTATCAAAAATACTCTTCAAACAAATCTTCATGGAAAGGAGGGTTTTCACTGCTAGAGAACCTCTTGAGTTGGCCTCCTTCATCCTTGGGCCTATGCAAAGGTAATTTCCATCTCTTATAGCTGGTATCCATGTGGCGATACTCTGTCAAGAGATCTTTGAGCGTGAATGATAAATTCAGTGAACACTCTAATTGAAAGACATTAGAAATGAGATCCCTAGAAATAACAAGCATGTCACCCCCGCCATGTGACTGAATAGTTCTTTACTTGGGGTTATATCTGATAGCAAGAGCTTTAATTAGCTCTACGTTCACAAACACATTGGGCACCACAAGTCTTCCCAGGTTCAACCTCCATGGATTACAGACTGGTTGGAACCTAAATTGTTTTCTATAATGGTACATGAAGAGGTCGTACCCTCGTTGCGATGTCCAAATTATCTCCTAAACCCTTATGTTTGTCCCATAATCGATCCATGGAAGGATTCATTTGAGCACTCCTCTTGGGTCTCAGCCCCGACCCAGGACATTGATCTATCAGGTCTTCATTTAGGAGTCTCTTAGGCTTTTCGGTTTTCTATTTTTTAGCTTTAGATTTGTCTGTACTCTCTTCCATTATTTAAATCTTAAGCTTTTGAGTAAAATAGCTTCTCAGCTAGGTCTGAAAGTGAAGTACTTACGTGAGTCTCGCCGAGTCACCTCCACAGTCCACCGGTCTTTTTTGAGTCAGAACTCCAAGTTTTTGCTTTCATGCTTCTGCCCTAAGCGAAATCTTCCAGGATTTTGTAACAACTATGTGATCAACTTGTGATATAATTCACTTCAATTCTGGTTCATAAATGCACCACAACACGATGCCACGGGATGTCACATCAGTCTTTCACTGATAGCCACCCTCTCCACTGATGGACACCTATCCTTCATTCTATCGGTGGGATGCCAGATAATGTTTCCCCGATGCACCATGGTTCCCTCGATATACTTTATGCATTTGATAATTCATGCCCATGACCATGGGCCATGGTTATAATTCATGGTTACTTTTGTTGACAACTTGACTCTATCGATATATCGGGAGAGCACCTTAGGAGTCAGCTCAATAAAGTACTGTTACACCGATACTAGGTTGTGAGCTATTTTTATTGGGCCATCGGCAAGATTGTGATGGGGTTCCGCCGATGAAGCATTGTTAGGCTGATGGTATTGAATTTTGCTAGGAATGGGGGAAGGACTACGTCACTACGAAATTTCAAATTTTGTTTAATTACGTTGAAAGCGTTATACAGTGAAAGCAACAAAGGAATATTCGTAAACTTTTTGAAGCTTCATTGAAAATGACAGGCAAGTGGAAGTATGTGCTGCTTACAAAATAACAAGCACATAAAATGTTTTTTTTTTCTATTTTTCAATTTTTTTAAAATTAAAAGCTTCCCATTAAATAGTTGTTAATTTAAATACTTTTGGATTAAAATTACAAACTAAGATATGTATGCTTAAATAGTTTTTTATATATATTATTAATTAATATATATATATATATATAAATAGTAGAAATAGCTTTTTATATATATTATTAGTTTTTCATATATTTTATTAATTAATATATGTATACTAGTATTTATGGATGCAATGTGAATGTAGGCTATAATATGGATCTTGTCACACAAATTTCTACAATTTGCATTGTTCATAAAATCAAAGTGTGGTATATTTTTGTGATTATTGATAAAATAAGATAATTCATGCCCATGGTCATAAATTATAATTCATGCCCATGGTCATAAATTATAATTCATGCCCATGGTCATAAATTATAATTCATGGTTACTTTTGTTGACAACTTGACTTTATCGGTATATTGGGAGAGCACCTTAGGAGTCAACCCGATAGAGTATTGTTACACCGATACTAGGTTGTGAGCTATTTTTATCGGGCCATCGACGAGATTCTGATGGGGGTTCCACCGATGCCCGATGGTATTGAATCTTATATAATTTATAAAATATCATCAACTACGTTACTACAGTTTGACTTTGGAATATGTATTATGATTCATGAAGTGCAATATAATATAAAATATCATGGAGACTTGAACTGCAATATAAAATAAAATATTCTGAACTTGAAGTGCAATGATACACAATTTATTTGAATACAATATACAAAATCATCAACTACAGTTTGGAATACGATTCAAGCTGACATGCAGTGCTTGAGTGCAATATAAAATAAGATATTATGAAGTGCAATGATTCACAATTTTAATGTTCATTGAATACAATATAAAATATCATCAGACATCAACTACAGTTTGGACTTTTGAACAATGGAAATTGATTCATGAAGTGCAGAAAAAATACCTAAAACCTGCTAATTATCTCCCATTTCCCAAACGGAGTCAAGGTCCTCAAACCGATCCTCATCTTCAGATAAAGTAAAAGAGTCATCTTGATTCTGAGACTGCTCTGCAGTTTCTTTGGCCTACGTCTCAAATTAACATTCATTGTTTGATTTGTGTCAATTTCAATATCATTGTCATCTATCCTAGGTCCAGTCCCACTGCCACTACCACCAATACCGGCGGCTATTGGAATTGGAGAGCTTGTGTTGCATAACTCGGTCCCTCTTCTTTCACATGTGGACCTCCAGATTGCGAGTGTCCTTTCAAAAGGATTTTTTTTGACATTATACGCAGTTCCTTTCATCCTCAAGCAATTTTCCAAATTCTTGTCCAGTTTGTTTCTTAACTTTGATTTCAAAAACCCCAATGTACTGTAAAATCTCTCATCCTCCACCGACCCCAATATCATTGTTTGACATAAATCAACAAGTTTGAAATATTCTGACATTGAACCACGCAATATTTCACTCTGACCTAAGCTTGTCCAAACCTATTTTATTGATCTCGATTCAAAGGCCTTCTCCTTGCCCATGGATTTATACTGCTCCCTCATAGCTATTGCAAAAATCCGAGATTACTTTCAAAGCTTATTTTCATCTAAAATTCCTTCTATTATTTGTTCATTGTATGTTACCTTTTCTGAAAACTGTTCGATCAAGATTTTTACTTGATCATGAAAATATTTTGGGTTATCTCGGTTTACTCAAAATTGAGGATACACAATACCCATGGCTTCAAGTATTTCATGTCAAGGGAATCTTTCACGAATCTCTGAGGAAAGAGATTATGCAATTTCCTTCAAATGATCACTAACAGATTTAACAATGCCGTTAAAATCTTCCTTGTTAATAGGTACTTCTTTTCTAGAGCACCTGCCAGTGCCTGTCTTACAATGGTACATTGGTATCTCATGTCCACGTACACAAATACATAAGTGCCCGCTTGCATTAAATTGTAAATAATTATCAGTATTATTCAAATCAGTAATTTTCTGCCACATCAAATAATTTGCACCTTCTTGTGTTAGATCTAGATATAGATGATCGAGGGCCAAGCATGTAAGTTTACGTAGATTGGCATATTCGTAAATATACATAGTTATGTCTTGGGCTTTCTTCACAAGATTTTTCATCTCATCCAGCATGGGGAGAAGACTAGCTAAAGTCAAGAGTGTCTCTATATTGCTTAACCTATGTAAGAGGTCAGGAGGTTTGTCTACTGTGCTGCGATGCTCGTACATCACTCTAATCAAGGATTGATATTCTGAAAGAACTCGTTGCACTGGTCCATGCAGGGAGATCCATCTGGTATCGACATCCTTGAGAAGCTTATTTCCTGGTGTTATTCCCTCAACAAAATGTTGAAATTCAAGGAAACGTTTGGGACTTCGGTAGAAGTATGCGTAGATCTTGCGAACTAGATTTTCAACTTTTGATACTATAGGAAACTTGCTTACAATTTTGAATGCTAAATTCATTCTGTGGGCCATGCAGTGAATGCCAAGCATGTATGGTGCACAAGTAGTTTGTAACTTTGTGCAAAGACCACTCCTTTAACCTTGCATCACTGTAGCTCCATTAGCTCCTACACACACCAACTTTTTGGCAATTGTCAACTCATCCATACCTGCAAATTCATTCAAAGATTTCTTGACTAGTTCAAATAGATTTTGCGATGTTGAACTGTCCTTCATTTTATGAACACAAAGAAGATGAGCTTGGCGAACATGTTGTTCTACAGTATACGAATGCATACAAACCTAAGAAGTATTGTCTACCGCAGTAACTTCATCTAAAGATAATGCAATGAAATTTGACTCTTTTAATTTCTCCTTTAAATCTTGCTTTTCCACTGCAACAAGATAGTTCGCCCATTCCTATCCAGTGTTTACTGACCAATGTGAGAAGGGAAAGTGGGGAACACTCAAATAAGATAATAAATCAAAATATTCTGGGTAGTCTGTCATAGGATGCCCCTTGGACAAAATATGAAAAACAACAGTCATCTGAATAGTTTTTGACAGATTTGTTGCTGCCATGGCTTTTCCAAAATGAGCCTCAAGTGTACCTTCACATTTTTTAATCTTCGAAATTCTATGTTATGCTCTCCATAATTTGCAACATACTTAACATGAAGACATTCTTCCTTTGATTTCCATCGTACGACTGATTGTTCCTTTCCATCTATGATTTGTTTTTCGTAAAGTTTGCCGATATGCTTTTCTATAGTGTCAAGCTTTAGCTGCATCATCTTGTCTCTTCCACATTTCCAACTACAAATCTTACATCTGACCTTTGTCACCCTTTCAATATCATTTTCGTTTGATACCCCCACTGGTTCAAGGAATGGGTACTTCGACAACCAACCAATTTGAAAATTCCTTGTCATTTCCCACTCACGCCCCAATTTTTCTTTGCCTTTTCTTTTCTTGCTACCAACATCATCCTCATCCAAGTTGATTATCTCATTCTGGCTATCCAGGGTATCCCTTGGAACATCTTCTGCGGTATTGCCATCCTCATTTGATTCATTTTGATTTAACACAATGACAATCTCACCTTGACCTTCCTGTGGCGGAAGAGTTGATGATGTATCTCCATCTTCAATAATATTTGGTGGAAGAGTTGATGGTGTAGCTCCACCTTGATCTGATGGATTAGAAGCTTTGCCAATTCCAAAGTAAGACTGTATGGTACCTCCCTATTTTGGGCATTTTGATGGCCTCCCAGTCTCTTCATTACCCGCCTGCTCAGGAGTCTTACCCTTGCTGCTCGACATATTGATCTCACTTCGAATAAAAGCTGGAAAAAAATGTCTTCTTGTTTAAGGACAGACCGACAAAGAATATAGATCCCATTCCCTACTTAAAATTATGTTTAAGACTGAAGCAAGAATTGAAAATAGATAAATAAATCTTATTATTATAACTAATAGTCTAATAACTAATAACAGTATGAAGAAATGATCACTCACCTTTGAGTCTACGTTTTCGGGTTTTGCCGACTTCTGAATTGAGAAGTAGAACCTCAGAACCGAACAAAATGTGTAAAACCGAACAAAATGTGTAAGAACAAATAACAGTTTCAATTGTATTTATATCAATCCATATTTGGCGAATTTCGTGGGATTTGGAATGGTATGTTAAAAATTTGGCGAATCCCGCGTGCTTATACAACGATACCTTGAAATTTTCAAGGTGAAATAGGTCCTCATAAGCAACTATTTATAAATTTTAATTGGCGAAATGGGTCTTCACAAGCAGCTATTTGTAAATTTTAATTGGTGAAATGGGTCTTCATATAATGTTGTTTTAATAGTATTGGCGAATATGTAGGTGACTTTGACATGCTCCCCAAGATTCCAGGTGAAAATATTGATTGGTGCATTAGAAATGCGTAGTCTGTTATGGCGAATTTATTGCCTAAACATGCCTCGTAAAAAAAACTGCTGGCGAATGGACATGCATTGGACCGATAGTTCGTGAATTCCTGGCGATTTGAACACCCTGCAGATACGGTAGATTCACCAAATTTGAAATTGCAGATTCCTAGAATTCGCCAATTGGCGAAGATTCACCACTAAAGTTATCCCTGACTATAGTCTTGACCAACCTCTTGTTTAGTGCAGCCATTTTTTGTGTCTACAAGATCCATTGTCATATCCTCGAACACCCACTGTTGTCTACGTGATTTAACAATTTTAGGTCAACGTCCACGTACATATCTTCCTCTTTTGCTAGTTGAACACTCAGGCTCTGCATTTGCTCCAATCTCCATCTAAAATAATCAACAACAATCATTAATTTATGTCAATATTGGATAATACATTATAAATTTCAATAATACTGTGAAAAAAGATGGACATATCACAAAATGCCATCAAATCATTTTTTCATAATTTAAGTCAAAATTTGAGTACTTGATGTCCCGCTTCAGCCGTTGTGTCCTCATTTGACATGACACGATTTGTTTCCATTACCTCGTCTTTCCCTATAATACACAACATAGTAAATAATGTTTAGTACACCAGTTATATCATTTCAACGAATATGCTATCCAACACAAAACCTCACTTTAGACATATATTTTGACATATATTTCACACTTTAGATGACTCATCTAGTTGTATAGGGGTCATTTTCGAGTTCACAAATCTAACCTCTATTAGTTTTGCACCCACAAAATTGACATGGGATAAGGAATAGATAAAATAGGGAACCATGATTGCTCCCTTGGAACATATGAAGATGAAGTCATTTAGGATCAATTTAGTTATCAACTTCCAATTAAAATGCATCATTTTTCACTACTAGGCAATAAATTAGGTGCACTTTGCATTGCCTTTTGCATCCCAAATAGATTACATTTTTTGGCTGAAAGGTGATGCTAAATTAGGCGCACTTTTCTACGTCGACTATGGCACCGACTATTGAACTAGGAACAAAAATTTAAAACTTCCCGCATCAAGAAGGAATAGATGACAAGAGAAAAAATCTACGTGAAGGAAGAGAGGACAAAAAAGGGGAAAACGATTTGAAGGAGGGCTACAAGCAAGTAGATTAGAAATTCGATTTAGTTTGCAACACCATAGGTAAGGTTACAATTTATTTTTTTCGTTCCCACAAATATTTTATAGAACAATGAGCTTGTGGTTTCAAATTGATTGTGTGCACACATTTATTTTCTTTCTAATCAGTGGATACGACTCAAGCATGGGACCTATATGTGTTAACTCTCAATAAAACCACACTCCACGCCCTTTTTATCCCCGAAAGATTACCATTCTATACAGGTGTGCAAGCGTTGATTTTTTTGCAATATATTTGTTTCATTTTTCATATATTTATATTCTATATAGGTGCAAAAGCAATTGACTCATAGGCATTTAAATCCAAAAAGAGAGTCATTCAAGGTAAATCTTTCATACCACAAACTGGACGAAAAACTTTCATACCTGATAGTGTGTACTTCGTTTGCCTCCATAGACTGGACAAAAATTAATTTTCCCTACGTCACCTCAAAATGTCAAGCGATAGAGGGAAGAGAACAAAGGGAGAAATTTTTTGCCACGATGAGGTAATTCATTGTCAATTTATAGATTTGTAAATGTTTCCCTTGTTTCTTTCATTTTTCATTTTTCATTTTTCATTTTTAAATTTAAAAGAAGAATTTTATATATATATATATATAAATAGGGACATGTGACTGACAAAGATAAAGAGGCATTGGCTTCCATATTGGGGACAGAGGTAGTGAACAAATTGGATGATGTGTGTTGGATAATGCTTGCCAGATACATAGAAAACCGATCTGGTGAAGCCCCTCAAACATTGCAACCAAATCAACTATGTCAAAGGGAATCAATTGATTCCCCAAGTAGTCTTGGATCGAGCAAAAGATCCAGGAGGAAATCAGTAACAATAAACTCTAGGAATGTAGAATAGGGAGTAGAGGCTTCCACTGTCCCACCCACTCCTGGGACACATAATTCTTCAAACACGACAATTTTTCAATATTGCATTGGTACCTTCAATAGCAAGATAGAATAC
This sequence comes from Sequoiadendron giganteum, assembly GCA_007115665.2. Taxonomy (NCBI): domain Eukaryota; kingdom Viridiplantae; phylum Streptophyta; class Pinopsida; order Cupressales; family Cupressaceae; genus Sequoiadendron; species Sequoiadendron giganteum. Next base: position 587,875,310 of record CM021103.1, on the reverse strand, counting down.
GATGTGGTTTCAGCGGAAGTCTGAATAACAACTGTTGGAAAAGGGTTTGTTCATAGGTTGAAGGAATCATGCCTTCAATGGTTCAAAGACCATCTAAATTTTCCATTCTCAAAGATACCCATACACCTGCAAAAAGTAGTTATCAATGACATGGAGACCAAATTTGGTACAGGTTGGTCTGTGAAGAAGGTAAAGCTACAAATGTCTCAAAATTGCAAGAGATTTTGGTGCAACCAAACAAAGAAGATAAAAAAATCCCTCCCGAGCTAAGGCTAAAAAAAGGCCACTTGATGTAAGTGTCAAAGTATGGAAAGAGCTTGTAAAAGCATATGAGAATTCTAAAGCACAGAGGAAGTCTAATGAGGAGAGTACGTAGGTATTTGAATTTTCTCATAAGATTATATCAAATTTATTAAACAATTTTTAAATTTTATTTGTGCATAGTTAAATTGAATTAGTATATGTTTCAGGACAAGGCCTTTAAGGCTAGGCTCCAAAAACTTTGTGTCACACATCACAGTGGCCAGAAAGGTTTACAAGCCTTAATCTATAAATTTGTAAGTATATTTAATATCTTAAATGATTTTTTTTGAATTCCCTAGGAAAAAATAAATGATTGCATATCAATTAGTTTAACTAGTCCATGTGCCATGTTTTGATAGGACAAGAAATATGGCCGACATCTAAAGAAATTTAAAAATGAAAATTTACAAAGCAAAAAGTGGGCCAATTTTTTAATCTGGATGGAGAACGAGGTATCAATAGTTGACTTTCAGTTTCAATAACTTAGTTGGATATTGTTGTGTTAATATTTCAATTTGCATTTCTTGTGTTGAGTTGTTTATTGATGCGTAGGATTAGCTCTAAAGTGCTTCTCTGTTGGCCCTAGATCCCACTCAATTGTCCCATTATTTCATGTTGAGGAAAAAAATATTGTTTGCCTTAAAGGGTAGTGGGTGACATTCATGCCTTATTTTCATCGCATCTTTTAATTAATGACCATTGTCTTTTAAAATCTCTTAAGTGTCCTCATTTAAGTTATGAGTTGTATCATTTTGAGTAACTTAATCCCATGTTGATTTGATTTATCTTCTTTTCTCTCAAACATAGTATGTCAAGGAGTGCTTCCTTGAATTCATGTTTCCATTCTACTAAGTGATCCACATGCATCTTTTCCATCCTTCGTCATGATGTTGCCATTATTTTAACATGTAAGAATATTTTGATGCATCTTGGTAGTCATCCTATAGATCTAACACATCCTTGTAGTCTACATCACTTGGCGTAGCTAACCAACCACTTAATTTGTCCATCTAATTTTTAAAAAGGTAATAAATTCTTGGCTTCCAAGTTAAAAGAACTCCATAAATAAAGAAATCAGCAATAAAAAACCGGCAACTTGATTTTATCAACATAGAGAAGCATGTAATACTAGAATTCTTAACATTCAAAAGATAAATGGAATGTCCTTAATACCAAGTAGATCTGTCCAAAAAATCTAACTAAAAACACAAACATGTTCCCACATAGAATGACCTAATGTCTAGTTATCATAGAATTCAAACTACCGAACTAACAACACTTATCAAGTTAACATATATGCATCATTTGCATAAACATATGAACCATTTATGGCATGAATAAATAGTAGAAGGATGTAGATGAACTCAATTAATTTGAATTTATGCATCTTGGTAGACATTCCTCTTGAATCTCTAATATCAAGTGCTCGATACATCCCTGTAGCTTTTACCTTTCGTTTCCACCTTTCCTCTTCACTGTCAGACTTGTCTCCTTTTTCCTTATCTACATTTTTGGCTTCGGCTTCTAATACATCCCATTTTTTAAATTCCTCCCCTCTAGAATCCTCTTCTTCTTCATCATCCTCATCTAACTCCACAAGAGATTCATCTTTTGAACCTTCCTCATATGATTTTGATTCCTCTTCTACATCAGAGGGTTCATATCCTTGATCTGACTCTTCTGAATTATTAGAATCAGAATCACTAGCTTTCATATTCAAAAATTCCCAACCATCATCTTCAATAAATTTTTCTGGATCATTAGTAATAGTCTTCAAAATTGGCCACCAGTTCAAGTTCATTCTGCTTTCATAATACTTTATATCCATAGAGTTCAACCATTCCTTGATGCCATCAAGCGAAGATTGAGGAATGGCATCAATGGAGTTCAACCATTTCTCTTACTTGCTTGACAAATCCTTGAAAATCTGCATTGATTTTATTTTTCTTGTCCCTCTCTTATTGGTCTTCCTCAATTTCATCAGGATCATACATTGACCTTCTTTCCCCTCCTAAAGTTTGGATCACATCCATTACCTCAACATAAAATTGGACATCCTTGGTCTTCTTGGTTCCCACACCATGATATGGTTATGCAAATGAAAATGAAGCAAAGTAATCATCTTTCGTCCTCTTCCATGAAAATCAAGCTCTCTAAATGGTATATCAAACTCCAGTTCAAAATATTTTAGATGAGGTTGCTCTCATAGCTCTCTTACTCACTTGAAAAATCCTTGAAACTCTGCATTGATTTTATTTTTCCTGTCCCTCTCTTGTTGTTCTTCCTCAATTTCATTAGGATCATGCATTGAACTTCTGGCCCCTCCTAAAGTTTGGACCACATCCATTGATGAGCCCAGTTTTTGGAGATTTTAGATTATGTTTTTAAAACACTTTTCTACTTTTTATTATGCTGAGACAAACATTTAGTGGTAGTTATGGGAACAAGACTGGACTTTTATGCTTTAATACAATAAGTTTATTATGACAAGTCTTTCAATGCTTATTGCCTAAATGTTTTATTAGTTTGATAGAATAGGTATGCCTTGTGACTTTTTGTGATGACATGCCTTTCCTGCAACCTCTACTATTGAACTTCTTGCAGCCATATCTGAAATACTGTTTGTTCTATATTAATGTTTAATGAATGTATAAATGAGGTGATGCATAGTCTTAAAGGTTGAATGTGTTGAGCTAACTTTCTGCTAGAGGAGTAGTTGTTAAGTTATTTGCAGGTACCACATCTTAAGGAGGAAGTTCAGTTTCCACTTGATTGTTGGAGGACTGATTCAATGAAGACCGATTCAACAACAAAGATTAAGGAGGCAGCTTCAAGTCGCCCACCATGCAAGGAGAGTGTTCCAAGAATCCAACTTAGGTGTCTTAATGGCACATAAATCTAGGATGGCGGTGCTTTAAATCTTCAGAACTGATTTGACTCAGTCCTTCCTTTTTGTATCTATCTCTTCACTTATTTAGTTATTATGTAATAAAGACTTCCCATCTTATGACGAAAGGGTTAGTTAGTCGTTAGATTCATTTTTTAATAAATAGCCCATTCTTCTTCAAAGAAAGGGCCGAAAGATTACTGTTGTAATACATTTTAGTTTTCAAAAAGTATAGTTGAAGGTTGTGAGCCATGTATTTGTTCATCTCAAATCAATAAAGGTGTTTATGAAGTTTACAGTCTAATATACTGTTTATCTTTGGCACTACCTAAGGGGGCCCACTTAGGGAGTTTTCTATCTTTGTATTCTGCAAGTTAAAATAGTTGCACTTCCTTTTATAGAAATTAGTGTGACTGTTTCTGCAGCTGGCAGAAATACAAAACTGTCAACTGTTCCTGCAGCCACTAGATGTAGAATAGTTTTTCCTTTCAGTTTTCATTCCAAGCAAGTTTAGTCAGTTATAATTTGTTCTAGTAATTCCAATTCCAGCATAATGTTTTCAATAGATAATACATTTCTGAAATAGGCATTTAGTGCATATATTTTGCAGACCCATTTCAAGTCTTACGTCCCTAGGTTGATAATTAAATGAGGTCCTTTAGCAGGTTATGGCTGCCGATTGTGATGTTCAATCCCTGAGTAGAGGAATTCATCTTCCTAGTTATTAAGCTGATTAGAGGACACTAAATTTTTGGTGTCGTTGTCGGGGATGGTGTCAAACTGAGAATCTGTTGCATACATGCTAGTAGAAAGTTTGAAATTTCATTCCTAGTATTTAGCTTAAAATTCACCATTCCAACATTTTTCCATAGTTTAGACTTACTTTTTGTTGTATGGTTAGAAGAAGAGACCAATTTGGAAGATTCCTTCCTAGAAGATTAAATATCCAAGAAATTGACCCAAAATTTATCCTAGAAGAACCATATTTGGATGCTGGTCAGGACCTAGTTACCTCATCCTCTTCCTCAAAGATAAGTTTAAACCTGTTTGATGAGCCTTACAACCTTGATCCACTTACCAAGTAGTTGAATAATCTGCATAATTCCAATAACCAGGACCCCCATAATAACATGCTTGCCCTTGTAGTCTATCAGCTAAGAGCTAACCCATGAACACCACCAAGGATGGCAAGACCTACTTTTCCATTTCCACTCCCTGAAATCCATGACAATAATAACCTCAAGAATATCCCTGCCTCATTACTCCCAAAATTCTATGGGCTTATTACAGAAGACCCTCATACCTTCTTGTTTGAGTTTGACATCTTATGTAGGAGTTATGATTACATCACTGAGGCACATACGATGGAATTGTATCCCTCTACCTTAAAGGAGTCAACCTTAAGATGGTTCATGGGATTAGGAGGAAATGCAACGACCACTTGGGATGAATTAAAGGAGTTATTCTTTGGAAAGTATAAAGAATATTGTAGAGGGAATGATATGAGATGAGATGACATCTTCAAGATGTCACAGAAAGAGGATGAAATATTGGAAGACTATGTGTCTAGGTTTTTGTTCAATGTGTAGAAAAACACACAACATCAGTTGAATGAGGAGTCTAAAAAACTTCTCTTTTTAAGAGGAGTTAATGATACTTGCATGGAAGCACTATACCTCATGGCTGGAGGATATATCACCCAAATTGATTGGGATGATATCAAGAAGATGTGTGTCAATTACTCTAGAGAAAATGTGAAGAAAGGCAGAGTGTTCAGACCCTCCATTGCAAAAGGAAGTGGTTCAGGCGTGTCCAAGGGGGATATTTCTAATCTCTTGTCTGATTTCAAAAAAGATATTATCAATGATGTAGCTACTCAACTGCACATTATGAGCCACCTCCAAAATGAAACTTTATCAAATTTGAAGCATCAGATGAACTCTCTGATGATGTGAGAGTCAAGGTCGTGCACAAATTTATTTATGACAGTGATTTTGTCAAGACTTTTGAATTTAAATCATTTTTTTATGAGCATAGAGGTAGAATTATAAGATAGAGGATGAAGGATATCACTCTTGAGTAGGAGGCAACCGCCTTGGAAGAGTTGAGAAAAGAAATAGACAAAGAGTTAGAATCTATCACCTCCGAAAGGGGAAAATAATTACTTCAAGAGGTTGGGGTACTACTCTTACCAAGATGGGATATCAACTTTGCAATAGTGTTCGATAGTTTTAGGAAAATAGGAAAGAAAATAATGCATCTAATAGAAGAGGCAAGTGATAAAATGTACTCAAGATCAGGGTACAACCCAGATGAAGCCACCCTGCTAATTTTGGAATTGTATCCTCAAGATAAAAGGCATGTTGTCATCAGTAATCCAAACCAAGTGTTTGGACATCTTTTGGTCCATAGGGTAGGGGACACTAACCCCATTGAAACAATTGAGCTAAACATAAATGTTGCAAAATTCACTAAGGCATAGATTGAAAAACTGGTAAAAGAAAATGATAAATTAAGGAAGGAGGTGGCTAGTCACAAAGATAAAACATCTTCCTCTTCCAAATCATAATTATATTCCCCATGGCTAGAGAGTGAAAAAATAATATTTGATGCATTAGCAGATGTAGTTTATTGAAAACACTGTCATCACAAGTCTCAAGAGAAATGCAAGGAGCTAGAAATAGGAATAAAAACCACTAAATATAATGTTGTGTCTGAGATAATCAAAGAAAGATTCAATGGGATGATGGATTGTGCTAATGAATATTGGATTTTTTTTAAAGAAACACACTGAACACTTGTGGAGAATGAAAGATTGCAAAGATAGATGATTGAAAAAATGGAGGAGATCCAAAATGAGAAAGCCATGAAAGGTCAGACATTGCATACATACAATAAGCTAGTGGAATCACACAACAAGTACCACAATAGGCTCAAAGAGGACCTTGACTATTTTGATTTGCATCCTGCAGTCCATGATAGCCTTGGAAATCCTAGGGAGCAAGATGATTGGAAGGATGAGCTTGCCATGTATCTACCTATTGCATTACAAGAAATAAACGGCAAAGAGATGGTGTTACAAAATACACATAAACAACTTGAAAAGATGATGTATGTGGAACATGATATGAAGGGTGAAATTTCCAATGTGGAAACTTATGTTGAGGAGGAATACACTCGTCATCTCTCCACCATCAACTTGTTCATCAACCAAACTAGAGATGCAACAAATACATAGGGGAATCCATTGGATCTTAAAGACTAGCAGGCATCATAAGGAAGATACACTATGCAGGTGGTGCATTATCATGGAGTAGGAGCCTTGAACAAATCTTAAGTGATCACATGCACTTGTTGGAAGATTAACGGATCGATGCATTCATGTGCTGAAGTGTTATGTTTTCATTTATGTTAATTAAATATTTGTCATCAAACATCATAACTATTTGTTATAATGCATATTATTTAAAAGGCAATATAATGGAGATGACTGATTATAATTCGTAATCCATTTTCAATGTTCAATTTTTATGTCAAATTTTCATGCTTATTTATTGCTTTGTTGTCTCCAAAGTGATATTTTTAGGTTATTTAAGTTTGCAAGATTTATCAGGGCACATTTGTTCAATCTTGGATTAAATTAAATAAAAGCAAAGATTGAAAGATATTTGAAAATTTCATTTTAAAATTGAAAATTATTTCAAATTGCATTTTAAATTCAAAGTGTGTTTTCGAAAATGGAATTAGGTTAATATTGTAATTGCCAATATTGCATGCAAAGGATTAGATTTGGTTGTCTAATATATTTTGATTAAAGGGGATTGCATGTTGAATTAAGAGGAGGAGTTTTTGGTTGAAATTTCATTCTGGAAGAAGATCTTGGAAGGGAAAAACTTCTTGAAGGCAGTCAAGAATTTTTGGGAAAAGAAATTGCACAGAGAATTGATTTGAGAAAAATCTGTTACATTGTTTGAGTTTTGGATCGGTTGATTTCTTGGGTGTATTGCGCGATTGAAGAAGATTTAGGAGATCTTTGGAGGAGGTTTGCATCAGAAATTCATCTTTTACTGTAGCTTCGAATTTTAGGTTTTGATCTATGTTATTTTGGTTCTTGTTTTGTTTAATATAGTATAAATTGTTTATGAATCTGTTGTTGAAATCATTGTGAATTAGGATTTGCTAATTCAATCTAGATTTAAATTAATCTAAAATTTGGGGAAGATTGTTTAAATTTACTATAGGATTTAATTCAGTAAATGGAGAAATTGTTGAAACATTGTTTAATTTAAACCTTTATTGTGCTCCAAACATTTAGGTTGTTGTATGAAGATTTTACCCTTTTAAAAACATTTAGATCTGTTCTTCAAAAGAAACCCTCTTAGAAAACCTTCAATGAAAAAATCAAGATCTGTTTAATTTTCCTTTTTTTTTTTAATTATTTGAAAATTTGAAGGAATGGTTTAAAGAAATTAAATTTAAACCTCTTGAATTTAGAAAGGAATTCTAGAAAATTTTATTCAGTTTCTTGTTACTGGTTTTTTAATTATTTTCTCAATTTTACCAGTAATTAATTATGTGTAAATATATATATTTATATAAAATATATATATATATATATATATAATATATATATATATATATATATATATATATATATATATATATATATATATATATATATATATATATATATATATATATATATATATATATATATATATCTGATAAATATATATACATAATATACAAATATGTATATTTATTTTATTGTTATAGATATGTGTTATTTTTCTTTTTAAAAAAAATTGCTGTCCATACAACATTTCCGAGAAACGAATTTTGATGAAATTCGTTGAATATTCTTATGAAATCATATCAATGAATTCCAAAATTATCATATGAGTGTGTTTTTTTAACAAAATAAAAAGTTGATGTTGACAGTGGTTGGTGGGGACAGATGTACCTCACCACCCACACTTCCCCATGGGAAGGACACGCTGCCCATGGGGCAGTGTGCACACCGCATGGGGGGACGCACTATCCGATGGGGAGTGCGGCCTCCCCAAAGCTCTGTAGCCGCTATACAATATGTACAGTCGGCGGTTGACCTTCGTAGGCATCGATAGTACACCGTCCGCTTTTGGTTAATGCGAATTTTTGACTTTGCTTTAAAATTTGCATTTGGTTTTTATTTAAATAGTGTTTATTTGTATGTTAGATTAATATAAATGGTTTATATATATAATACACATATTATTATTATATATTAATTTATATAATATCTAATATATATATATATATATATATAAGTATTGGAAAATGGGAATATAAGTTTGGAGTATATTCTGAATCAAACAGTTTAATAGTCAGGTAATTTGTAGTAAAATAGAAGGTTAAAATCATTGCTTAATGTAGACTTTATTTTTAAATGTAGTTTTGAATATAAATATGATATATGTATTTAAATATATGAAGTATGCTGAATATATTTTAAGTATATTTATATATTTAATATTCTGTTTTAGGCATAGGAGTGCATGCAAGGTTCGTTGGGAGCGATTTAAACTGATATGATTAATGTGCATGATTAGATAAGGTTTAGAAAATTATTTATTTTAAAGAGGGAATTTAATTGTTTTAATGAAAATTTGTAAGGTTATTATTTTTATTTTTGCGAGAAGCATTAGATAAGGAAATGGATGTAAGATATCCGAAATTAGCGTATTTCCTTGCCTTTTCCTATTGTTGTTATCTTTTCCTTATATTTGTGATTGGGAAAAAAGGGGTTTTATGAGTATTTGAGCTAACCCTATTATCGTGCCTTTGATTTTGTTAATGTTACCTATTGAATGAGTATGGGTTTAAGAAATCCAAATGTTAGATTTGATTAATGAATTGAATGCTTTGTAGCTATTTTGTCAAGTTGCATTGTGGGATATGGGGTTAAGTGTTAGTCCAAATTTGTAAGTCTTCCAGAAGAACTTAGAGGATCTTAGAGGGTTGTCGATTCATTATGTCAACCAATTGTTTTCCCTTGGGTAGTGCATGGTGTCTTTTCAGTTTTTACCCGGTTTCCACGAACGAGGATGTTTTGTACCTCCTGTGAAAGGAGTGGACTATGTGTTTGTTGCCTCCAAGACGTTTGGAGTGAGTTTCAGTATTTGTTTCCTCCTAGAGTTGGACTGGTTGTTTAATCCTGTTTGTATGCACTTGGGTTTCCCTTGGAGTATGGTTTTTATGGCGTGTTGTCCATTAGAAGAGTGGCTTCTGTTAGGCGTCAGAGCCCCAAGAGGTAAACCGGGTAACCTTCAGAAGTTATTTAAAAAAGTGATAATTAAAGTAATGTACTTAGAAGATTAGGACTAACTTCTCACTAATCAAGATAAATTTACCTCACTCATAGACACAAGGGCTCGTTTAGACTTGGGATGAGTGAGAAGGCCTGAAATGGCATAGTCATCTATATTATCAGAACGAGAGGTATTTGATGCCGCATGAGTGAGCATGAGGGCTGGGATTCGGTTGAGGTCACCAGGATTATCGGAGCCTATGAAGAATGCCAAAGGAGATCTCATGACTACTATGCAATGACACTCTGTCTAGGACAACCGTTGTTTATTGTTTTATGTGTATGGTTCTCTGAACATACTTGATCTATTTTATGTCTGGAAGCAATGTGACCTATGTCAATGATGTGAGAGTTTTACTTGTATTTTGCATGTGTTTGGTTGAGTCAGTATTTGTCAGTAGGAGTCTGCCTTTGGATAGTGGTAGTAGATCTTTGTCCATGTTACTTTGTTACTATCTCCTAGCATTGGGGGTGGGCCTTCGGGTACCACTTGGTTGGGTGGAACATGCACCATAAACCATTGGGTCCCCCGTGATCTTCAGTTCATGGAGGCGAGACATCCAGTTGGACAACTCACGGATCTTGTTTTCCTTTCTAGCACTGTTGTATTTCAAAATGTATTAAGTTGGTTTTACCCTCTTGTATTTATGAGGTGGATGTATGTAATTGTAACTCTTATGTATTTATGACTCATTCTGGGAATGAGTGTTGTAATCATTTATTCTTGTAATGGATATATGTTATGGTTGTATCTTCTTATCTTGTTATTTAATTAGGTTGAATGAATGCTTACTACTTGTGTTATTAAATGCAGTGTAATTTAAATGATGGTTGATAATGGGGATTTAAGTAATCTCAGTTACGTAGCCTTAGGAGATGTTGTCAATTATAGATGAACATGTATGTTTAATTCACTTTAAAAAAAAAAATTGTACGCTTTTATTGTGAATTGAAACTTCCTCTAGGGTTGCGTGGTAGGGCTTTACATAATCCTAATTTTTTTTGCCAACAATTCATACCAAAGATTGAAAAATTTAAGGATATTTCAATAGGTAATTTGTATCGACACAAATAATATTACTGAAGCATTTCAAAGTTTAGGCCATAAGAATCACCCTTTTTAAAACATGGATTGGAAATAATTCTGAAAATTTAGAAGTCTTGGTCATTAACATTATTGTCTGCTACAATGTCATCCAATGTATCATTGTCAATATTCATATGTTCTTTCAAGTAATTAATATTATCACCATCCTCATCTTGGTCTGCATCATCTTCATCATCATTGAAATTTGACTGTAAGACCATCTATAATGTTACCAGATGTATTTGGATCATCATTTTCTATACCGTCCATATTGTCTTCCATAACATCATCTAACTTTGGATTGTTGTCTTCTTGTTCTTGAACATAACCATCTTCAACATCATCATGGATGTCAAATTCTTCAATGTTCTCTAATCCCTCTCTCTCATTTTGTTAGCCATCATTTTTATGCTTAGTATCCACTAATGCATCATCAAATACATGCCTTAATCTTGGATCATAATGTATGAAAAACATCCATTTCAGGTCCAAAATACATTCATAGAAAAATATCTGCACATGAACGAAAAACATATATTAGACGTATGTTATAACAATTTTATTGATTGATAAACACATGTATATATTCACAATAAACTATAGATTAACAAATAAATGATCACTACCACTTCTTGTTTGAGTTAAAGAAATACCTGCTCACAATGAATTGGTAGAACATAAGGCTCCCTATCCTTTGGTAGGAAACATGAGGAATCTATAGAAAACAATCCACTATGGGTATCATGTCTTCATGTCCTCTCAAATGCTTCATACCATCTACACTTAAAAATACAATATTTAAAAGAGTGGTAATCCAAATCAATAATTTCTTGTATTTTCCCAACATATTGTAGATTCCCTTCAATTATATTCTTATATTTTGAGCTTGATCGAATGGATTGCTTGAAGTCAACCATGATGCCACAATCGAAGGATCGTCTCTTTACATCTACACTTTTTACACGATAATGTCGACCATATCCCCACATTGCTGGATATTTCCTCACCTATGAAAGACCATTTATTCTAGTGAAAAAAAATATAATGACGAATATTAAAATAGTTAATAGTGTTAAAACTATAAGGAAACAATATTTTGTAAATTTCCAACTGTACCTTTCTTTCACATCCTCTAGACATGTTGATTTCATCTTTTGTTATGTCTGAATCTATACTTGCATCTTCTATTTAATTTTGAATTTGTTCAGTAACCCATTCTACTATGCAATCTTTGCCCCATTCCCCAAGCAGATTAGTGAGAAGTGGAGTATTCCTTGGGTTCGATCTCTTAAACTGTCTCCTTGCTTCTAACACTTCTTCTCTCTTTTTATCATACAAATCAATCCATTTGTTCATAAAGTCCATGTGGTACAGAATGAACTTGTCGAGTATAGAAATTTCATCTACACCTATTACATTTCAACATGTTTATTTCAAACTCCAAATTTCATGCTATTAATTTGACAAATAAATTACAGAGTAAATTAATGATTGCAAGAAAAACAACCACACTGATCATGAATTTACTTACTAATTTTTACTTCAACACCATTAGATTGTGGTTTTTCTCCATCAATAATATCTGATGCTCTTTCTTCATCCCATATGCATGGCCCATCTTCAAAATCCTTACCAAGGAATTCACATAGGAAGAAAAATGCTTCATTCAATACATACCCTTGAACCATGCAACCCTCTAGATGTGCCTTTTGTTGGACATATATTTTAAGAGTTTTTATATACCTCTCAAAGAAAAACATCCACCTTGTTGATACAACACCTGCCAATTCAATGTCATCGACTAGGTGTATAAGTAAATGGAATTTTAGATCCATGAAAGTTGTAGGGAGGTCCTTCTCAAATACACATACAATTTTTGTAATTTCCTTCTTTCAATTTGGCACTTCAGATTCATGGATCTCCTTGGAGGTCACCGACCTAATATAAGAATAGTAAAATAATATGAAACTTTAGTCAAAAATTAAAATGCAATATAATATCTCTATGTCTCTCACACATGAACATTTCATATAACCACATACCTTGTAAATGCTAAAAATTGACTTATGGCATTTCTTAAGTCAATTGTAAGACAATAATCCCCCCTAATTGCCACTGGCATGATATGCTATCAAACACATTTATGAAAAGGTCATTAGTATTTTTTTCTCACACAACAAAATATCAAAATATATTTAGTACTTAATCAATGTTACCAAAATTTGTTAAATGATGATATATAGTACCTTCATAAAATTATGAAAATCATGTGTTTTTAAATCCTGTGATATCTCCATCAACTGTAAAAGCTTTAGCCAATGATGACCCATAACCAGTAGGTGTCCTTATTGAACAAATGGCATTTTTTAGTTGGTCTAGCTCTTTTTTTTTCAAAATCCATGGAGCTTCTGCATATGTTTCATTTTCTCTATTTGGCCGCAAATGTTTTCTATCAATTTTGGTATGTGAAAGAGAAATATCTCTCCTTGAAGACATGGTGTCCTTCTCTTTGCCTGATATATGTTGAAATATAGAATTTGGGACATTTTTGAAGACGTGCATAGGATCTAATAGGTGAGATATTAATAGATCCTTCCAGTAAGGGAGCTCATAAAATATGGATTTCCTTTTCATTCCTTTTGGCATATTGACTAGAACTTGTTCTGGTTCTTGAATTGAATTACCCCGATCAAAAAAATCCTCCCAATCTTTCAATTCAACATCTTCATACTTCTTAAGCCAATCACCTGGACCCATAATCATAAGAGTGCCTCTATTTTCAAATTTTCCATCAAATTGATTCTTCAGGCGATTTCTAAACCTATGATCTAATGGTAGAAAAACCATGTTGTTTGTGTAAATAAATTTATGTAGATCTTTAGAATACTGCCCTTGAAATTTTTTTACACATCTTGGAAATACAAATATACCCTTTGTTTGAAGCCCTACAATTCAACAAGTAATGTTAATAACATCAAAAAAATAGTATAAAACTAAGTATGAAAGTTGGGATGAAAATAAATTATGAGTGTAAATACGTAAATATTTTATCTTACCAGAACAAACACCAAGTCTTGGAAAATCATGAATAGTCCAACATAGCACACCATACAACATGAAGGACCTATTTGATGGATGACACGATATGTCATATATTCTTATGCCTTTCCATAGTAGTTGCATCTCGTCAATAAAAGGCGCAAGATAAACAACCATGTTTTTAACCTGATGTTTTCCTGGAACCATGAGTCAACATAAGGTGCTCCTTTCTAACACTCATCCATGGGGGAATATTGTATACTATCAATCTGACTGGCCAAACACTATAATTTGAGCTCAAGAAAGAGAATGGGCACACTCCATCAATTGCAAGACCAAACTTGATACTATGGGGTTCATCTTTGAATTTTCTTGGCCATTTTTCCTCTATGTGTTTCATTGCTTTGGAGTTGGCCAAAATTCACATGAATCCATCTTTACTCCTATTCTTTGCATGTCAGTCCATCAATTGTGCAAGTGACTTGCAACGAAACATTCGTTGAAGTCTAGGTATAATTGGCATGTGATGTAAAACCTTCTTTGGAATTGCAGGAGCTTGTACATATATACGATATCTCTTCTCTTTACATACAGGGCATTCTACCTTGTTTTGATATTCATCTCTGTATAAAATGAAATCATTTTTACATGAATGAATTTTCTTATATTCAAACCCCAACTCAACCAACAACAGGCGTGCCTCTCTGCAAGTTGATGGCAACACATTCTCTTCAGGGAATATTTTAGTTTTTAGTGCCCTGTAAGATTGCCATAGATTAAATCAATTGAATGTTTGACTTATGATGAACATGTTTGATATGTCAATCTATACTAGGAATGTTTACATAAAATATATGGTTTTAAAATCCCCTTAAAGAAATATAAATGAAGTCGATGAATGTTTATGAATTGTGTACACCAATTGACAATGGAAAGTAAGAAATAGATTTCAACTCACTTCAGTAGGGTAGTGAATCCTTTCTCTAACCAACCAAATAGTGACTTGATTTCTAATAATATTGATGTGCATGCCAGTTTTGAGGTTCTACTTGCACATGATTTGAACACGATCGTCTTAGTTGCTTGCTTGATGGAGTCTTTTGATTGTTATCATCAACAATACATTGGTGGTAATTACCCATTCTATCATCATTATTGCCAACCATATGATCATTATTGTCATCATTGTTTCCATCCCCAAAGAAACCTACAAGAATTTCATTCAATCCTTCTTCATGCACTGCATTTTCACTATCATGATCAACATCATTAAGGCTAGGTGGCATCTCATCAGTGTATGCATATCTTATCAGTTCTTCAAATTTCTCAGGTGGTAGTAATCTTTTCAAACTTACTCTTTTTTCCTTGGTATGGTTTAAAGGATGGTTTGGATCATCCCATCCAAATGTTAATAACCCAGTTGGATCATGGGTATTAGTATGTGTTTCATTGAAATATTCTACCTATCAACAAACACAAGTATTATTTAATATTTGGAAACAATTGGATAAATCATAAATGTGTCAGTTTCAAAGAAATATAATCAAATATGGCTTAAAAAATAAAAATAAAAATTGTATGAACATATATACTTTCTTTTATGCAGGAGTGCATTTTAAGAAGGGGTAATCAATAAATAACTCATCCCCAGTGGCAAGGTCCTTAATAGCCTCAACCATTATCAATATATCAACCTCTCTTTCCATACGTCCATCTTTATGATTTATAACCTCAACAAATTGACAATTTGGTCTTACATTAGGGTCCCTTCCCTTACTACTATTTATAAATTTTGCAATATTTTTGTGTGTGTATGCACGCCAATCTATATACATAAGATGACCTCTATTAATTTCTTTTCCACTTTCCAATTGGAGATGATGCGTATACATATTCAAATTTAGACCATATGTTGACATGCTAGGCTTATATTCTACTAGCCTTCTCCATTCACCACTGTAATATGATGGACCATAATATGGCATTAATCTCCTAGTGGTTTGTTCTGAATTGTTTCTATGTTTAGATCCCACATGTACAATTTGGACAATAAAGAGGCCTAGATTCGCTCCATGAATATTGGAGGGTTGTATCATGTAGCTGTATCCCCAAAATTGAAACACCTTGTACACTCTAGGTAGTTGTTGATTGCTAGCCCAAGCACAATATAGTCGACGATCAAATGTCTCTTTGTAAATTGATCTCAAAATCAGTGGCAAGTCATTATCTCCATCACATTCACTCTCATAGGGTATGTAGTACACCTTCCCCCTGTCTTTAAGCAAATTATGCATCTTTAAACTGGTTCTTGTTCTGTGACTTGTTTTCATCAATTCCTCATCTTTCAAGCTGGTATATTGGCACATATTTTTGTTAGATGTATGATATGATAAATGATAATTTCCCTCTAGACTGGAAGTTGGTGATTTGAGAAACTTTAAACCAAGAACTTTATCCTGCAAGTATCCATTAAGAATAAAAATAGTTATTTAAATAATATAAAACAATGTTTAAACGAATTAGTATACATGTTATTTATATCAAATTGGAAAATTCCTTACCACAATTCCTATTGGATTTGAATCGATTGTAGTAGGCATACTATCGAATGGAAGTTCATCATATATGTAATGTATTTATACAATTGCTCGTTTGAATTGTTTCTTTCCATGACATACATAACATCCACAAACAACAATTTTCTCAAAGTATTCATCCCATGTACTATAGTCCTGATCAACCTCTTGTTCAGTGCAATCATCTATTGTGTTTGGAAGATCCATTGTCATATCCTCTTCCATCCATTATCGTTTATGTGATTTAATAGTTTTAGGTCCACATCCACGTACAAATCTTTTTCTTTTGCTAGTTGAACACTCAGGCTTTGCATTTGCTCCAATCTCCATCTAAAATAATCAACAACATGCATTAATTTATGTCAAGATTGGATAATACATTATAAATTTCAATAATACTATGAAAAAAGATGGATGTATCAAAAAATTCCATTAGATCATTTTTTCATAAGTTAAGTCAAAATTTGAGTACTTGATGTCCCGCTTCAACCGTTGTGTACTCCTCATTTGACATGACATGATTTGTTGCTATTGCCTCGTCTCGCCCCTATAATACACAACATAGTTGATTAGTTTTGCACCCACAAAATTGACATGGGATAAGGAATAGATAAAATAGGGAACCATGATTGCTCCCTTGGAACATATGAAGATGAATTAATTTAGGTTCAATTTATTTATCAACTTCCAAGAAAAATACATCATTTTACAATGCTAGGCGCTAAATTAGGCGCACTTTGCACCTTTTGCATCCCAAGAAAATTACATTTTTTGGTTGAAAGACGATGCTAAATTAGGCGCATTACATTTTTTATCTAAAAGGAGGTGCTAAATTAGGTGTAATTTGCACCACCTTTTGCATCCCAAACAGATTACATTTTTTTGCTGAAAGGCGATGCTAAATTAGGCACAATTTTCTATGCCGACTATTGAACCAAGAACACAAATTTAAAATTTCCCACATCAAGAAGGAAGGGATGACAAGAGAAAATAGTCGTGCGAAGAAAGAGATGAGAAGAGAAAAAACCCACGTGAAGGAAGAGAGGACAAAAAAGGGAAAAACAACATGAAGGAGGGCTACAAGCAAGTAGATCAAAAATTTGATTTAGTTTGCGACACCATAAGTAAGGTTACAATTTGTTTTTCTCATTTCCACAAATATTTAATAGAACAATGAGCTCATGGTTTCAAATTGGTTGTGCACATACATTAATTTTATTTCTAATCACTAGATGCGACTCGAGCATGAGACCTATCTGTGTTAACTCTCAATAAAACCACACTTCGTGCCCTTTTTATCCCCCAAAGATTACCATTCAATACAGGTGTTCAAGCATTGATTTTTTTACAATACATTTGTTTCATTTTGCATATATTTATATCCTTTCAATTATTTTTGTCGTTCCCACAAATATTTAACAGAACAATGAGCTCGTGGTTTTGAATTGATTGTGCACACACATTCATTTTATTTCTAATCAACGGATGTGACTCAAGCATGGGACCTATATGTGTTAACTCTAGATAAAACCACACTCCTCACCCTTTTTATCCCCCAAAGATTACCATTCTTATAGGTGTGCAAGCATAGATTTTTTTACAATACATTTATTTCATTTTTCATATATTTATATCCTTTCAAATATATTTATATTCTATACAGGTGTGCAAGCAATTGATTCATAGGAATTTAAATCCTGAAAGAGACTCATTCAAGGTAAAAATTTCATACCACAAACTGGATGAAAACTTTCATACCTGACAGTTTGTACTTCATTTTCCTCCACAGATTGGATGAAAATAATTTTCCCTAGGTTGCCTCAAAATGTCAAGCGATAGAGGGAAGAGAACAAAGGGAGCAGACTCTGGCCACAATGAGGTAATTCATTGTCAATTTATAAATTTGTAAATGTTTCCCTTGTTTCTTTCATTTTTACTTTTTACTTTTTTTAAAAAAAAATTAAAAGAAGAATTTATATATATATATATATATATATAGGGAAATGTGACAGACAAAGATAAAGAGGCATTGACTTCTATATTGGGAGAAGAGGTAGTGAAAAAATTGGATGATGTGCACTGGACAATTCTTGCCAGATACATAGAAAACTAATCTAGTTAAGCCCCTGAAACATTGCAACCAAATCAACAGTGTCAAAGGGAATCAATTGATTCCCCACACAGTCTTGGATTGAGAAAAAGAGCTAAGAGGAAATCAGTAACAGTAAACTATAGGAATGTAGAACATGGAGCAAAGGCTTCCACTATCCCACCCACTCCTGGGACACAAAATTCTTCCACCATGACAAGTTTTCAATCTTGCATTGGTACCTTCAATAGCAAGATAGAATACAATGTGGTTTCAGGGTAAATCTGAATGGCAGCTGTTGGAAAAGGGTTTGTTCATAGGTTGAAGGAATCATGCCTTCAACGGTTCAAAGACCATCTACATTTTCCATTCTCAAAGATACCCATACACCTACAAAAAGTAGTTATCAATGACATGGAGACTGAATATGGCACAGGTTGGTCTGTGAAAGAAGGTAAAGCTACAAATGTCTCAAAATTGCAAGAGATTTTGGTGCAACAAAAAAAAGAAGATAAAAAAATCCCTCCTAAGCTAAGGCTCAAAGAAAGGCCACTTGATGTAAGTGTCAAAGTATGGAAAGAGCTTGTAAAAGCATATGAGAAGTTTGAAGCACAGAGGAAGTCTGGCGAGGAGAGTATGTAGGTATTTGAATTTTCTCATAAGATTATATCAAATTTAGTAAACGATTTTTAAATTTTATTTGTGCATAGTTAAATTGAATTAGTATATGTTTTAGGACAAGGCCTTCAAGGTTAGGCTTCAAAAAATTCGTGCCACGCATCACAATGGCCAAAAATGTTTACAAGCCTTGATCTATAAATTTGTAAGTATATTTAATATGTTAAATGATATTTTTTTTAATTCCCTAGGAAAAAGTAAATGATTGCATATCAATTAGTTTAACTAGTCCATGTGCCATGTTTTGACAGGAGGAGAAATATGGCCGGCATCCAAAGCAATTTGAAAAGGAAAAGTTACAAAGCAAAAAGTGGGCCAATTTTTTTAATCTGGATGGAGAACAAGGTATCAATAGTTGAATTTTAGTTTCAATAGTGTAGTTGGATATTGTTGTGTTAATATGTCAATTTGCATTTCTTGTGTTGAGTTGGCTATTGATGCGTAGGATGAGTTCTAAAGTGCTTCTCTATTGGCCCTAGATCCCATGTTTTACCTTCCTCCCCTTCAAAATATTCTTCATCTTCTTCATCCTCATATATCTCCACAAGAGATTCATCTTCTGAACCTTCCTCATCTGATTCCTCTTCTACATCAGAGGGTTCATATCCTTGATCTAACTCTTTTGAATTATCAGAATCAGAATCACTAGCTTCCATATTCAAAAATTCCCAACCACCATCTTCAATAAATTTATTTGGATCATCAGTAATAGTCTTCAAAATTGGCTGCTAGATCAAGTTCATTCTGCTTTCATAATACTTTATATCCATGGAGTTCAACCATTTCTTGATTCCATCAAGCGAAGATAAAGGAATGGTGTCAATGGAGTTCAACTATTTCTCTTACTTGCTTAAAAAATCCTTGAAAATCTGCATTGATTTTATTTTTCCTATCCGTCTCTTGTTGTTCTTCCTCAATTTTAGTAGGATCATACATTGACCTTCTTGCCCCTCCTAAAGTTTGGACCACATCCATTACCTCCACATAAAATTGGACATCCTTGATCTTCTTGGTTCCCACGCCATGATATGGTTATTCAAATGAAAATGAAGCAAAGTAATCATCTTTCTTCCTCTTTCATGAAAACCAAGCTCTCTAAATGGTATATCAAAATCTAGTTCAAAATCTTTTAGATGAGGTTGCTCCCATATCTCTCTTACTCAATTGACAAACCCTTGAAAATCTGCATTGATTTTACTTTTCATATCCCTCTCTTGCTGTTCTTCCTCAATTTCATCAGAATCATACATTGACCTTCTTGCCCCTCCTAAATTTTGGACCACATCCATTACCTCCACATAAAACCGGACATCCTTGGTCTTCTTGGTTCCCACGCCATGATATGGTTATGCAAATGAAAATGAATCAAATTAATCATCTTTTTTCCTCTTCCATGAAAACCAAGCTCTCTAAATGGTATATCAAATTCTAGTTTAAAATATTTTAGATGAGGCTACTCCCATAGCTCTCTTACTCGCTTGACAAATCCTTGAAAATCTGTATTGATTTTATTTTTCCTGTCCCTCTCTTGCTGTTCTTCCTCAATTTCGTCAGGATCATACATTGAAGTTCCCCCTCCTAAAGTTTGGACCAAATCCATTAACTCCACATAAAAATGGACATCCTTGGTCTTCTTGGTTCCCACACCATGATATGGTTATCCAAATGAAAATGAAGCAAAGTAATCATCTTTCTTCCTCTTCCACAAAAACCAAGCTCTCTAAATGGTATCAAACTCTAGTTCAAAATATTTTAGATGAGGCTGCTCCCATAGCTCTTTTACTCGCTTGAAAAATCCTTGAAAATTTGCATTGATTTTATTTTTCCTATCCCTCTCTTCTTGTTCTTCCTCAATTTCATCAGGATCATACATTGACCTTCTCACCCCTCCTAAATTTTGGACCACATCCATTACCTCCATATAAAACTAGACATCCTTGATCTTCTTGGTTTCCATGCCATGATACGGTTATGCAGATGAAAATGAAGCAAAGTAATCATCTTTCTTTCTCTTACATGAAAAAAAAGCTCTCTAAATGGTATATCAAACTCTAGTTCAAAATATTTTAGATGAGGCTGCTCCCATAGCTCTCTTACTCGCTTGACACACCCTGAAAATCTGCATTGATTTTATTTTTCCTGTCCCTCTCTTTCTGTTCTTCCTCAATTTCATCAACATCATACATTGACCTTCCTGCCCCTCCTAAAATTATTACCTCCACATAAAATTGGAGATCCTTGGTCTTCTTGGTTCCCATGCCATAATATGGTTATGCAAATGAAAATGAAGCAAAGTAATCATCTTTCTTCCTTTTCCACGCAAACCAAGCTCTCTAAATGGTATATCAAACTCTAGTTCAAAATATTTTAGATGAGGCTGCTCCCATAGCTCTCTTACTCGCTTGAAAAATCCTTGAAAACTTGCATTGATTTTATTTTTCTTGTCCTTCTCTTGCCGTTCTTCCTCAATTTCATCAGAATCATACATTGACCTTCTTGCCCCTCCTAAATTTTGGACCACATCCATCACCTCCACATAAAACTGGACATCCTTGGTCTTCTT
This sequence comes from Sequoiadendron giganteum, assembly GCA_007115665.2. Classification (NCBI taxonomy): domain Eukaryota; kingdom Viridiplantae; phylum Streptophyta; class Pinopsida; order Cupressales; family Cupressaceae; genus Sequoiadendron; species Sequoiadendron giganteum. The sequence continues at coordinate 587,853,739 of CM021103.1, read as the reverse complement.
GGTTCCCACACCATGATATGGTTATGCAGATGAAAATGAAGCAAAGTAATCATCTTTCTTTCTCTTCCATGAAAACCAAGCTCTCTAAATGGTATATCAAACTCTAGTTCAAAATATTTTAGATGAGGCTGCTCACATAGGTCTCTTACTTGCTTGACACATCCTTGAAAATCTGCATTGATTTTATTTTTCCTATCCCTCTCTTTCTATTCTTCCTCAATTTCATCAGGATCATACATTGACCTTCCTGCCCCTCCTAAAGTTTGGACCACATCCATTACCTCCACATAAAATTGGACATCCTTGGTCTTCTTGGTTCTCATGTGATGATATGGTTATGCAAATGAAAATGAAGCAAAGTAATCATCTTTCTTCATCTTCCATGAAAACCAAGCTCTCTAAATGGTATATCAAACTCTAGTTCAAAATATCTTAGATGAGTCTGCTCCCATAACTCTCTTACTCGCTTGAAAAATCCTTGAAAATCTGCATTGATTATATTTTTCCTGTCCCTCTCTTGCTATTATTCCTCAATTTCATTAGGATCATACATTGACATTCTTGCCCCTCCTCAAGTTTGGACCAGATCCATTACCTCCACATAAAATTGGACATCCTCGGTCTTCTTGGTTCCCACACCATTATATGGTTATGCAACCACAATGTTAGCAAGGAGCAACGAATAATTCTATGTTTTGGGGTTACCAGTCCGCAACTGCAAATTATGAAACCCAAGTGATACATTAAAATCCATTCCAACCTTCACAATTTTGTCATTTCTTGAATTCAAACTTAAACCAGACTCTCGAAGTTTGATCCCTATTCTTGTTTCTACAAACTTTGTAAGATGAGGAAAAAGTTCAAGGCCATCTCTTTGAACTACCTCCATAGCTGCCTTATATTAACATACATGAACATGATATGATTATATACATGAAAATATCACTTAAAAATAGTATAATCAAATTACAAAATGTCTTGAAGAACTATTCATGGTTATATCGGCCCATGGGGGAATGCCATAATTCTTTCCACCGATGTTTATCTATTACAACGATGTGTTTACTTTTGTTGACTCTATTGGTATATCATGGAGAGAACCTTAGGAGCCAAACCGATAGGGTATTGTTACTCCGATACTAGGTTGTGAGCTATTTTCATCAAGCCATCGATGAGGCTGTGATGGGGGTTCCGCCGATGGTATTGAATTTTGCTAGGAATGGGTGAATGACTACATGATTTCAATTTTATGGGTGCAATGTAGGCTATAATATGGATCTGGTCAAACAAATTTCCACAATTTGTATTGACCATAAAGTTAAAGTGTGGTGTATTTTTGTCGTATATGAAAGGTAGGTGAGGTAGAGGCTAGTGGACAATGGCAAATTTTTCCAGTCCCAACACCTTGAAACTTTGCATTGACTTTATTTTTCCTGTCCCTCTCTTCCTGTTGTTCCTCAATTTCATCAGGATCATACATTGACCTTCTTGCCCTTCCTACGGTTTGGACCACATCCGTTACCTCCACATAAAACTTGACATCCTTGGTCTTCTTGGTTCCCACACCATGATATGGTTATGCAAATGAAAGTGAAGCAAAGTAATCATCTCCTTCTCTGTTGGCTAGAAGAATGCATGCTTAATGTTTTGATACATGACATCGACTCTATCTTCTACTCTCATGATTGAATACCAAAATCCATTATGGTGGCCCTCCAGAGTTCCAATCATATTTCTTCCTCTTCCACCAAATGTTGGCCTGATCCACAAATTTTCCAGCCTAATTGCCTTTGTTTTTGAAAGCTGAAGTTTCTCCTGAGTCACAAGTGTAGCTCTCTCTCCCTTTTCAGATTCTTTCATTGCTACAGATTGTCTATGGGATTTAATAATTTTTACCACATGGTTGATGTGCTTTGAATCCTTGGATCTAAAGAAAATTTCCTTAACATAAATATTGCTAGGAAATTTCAATGTTGGCATGTAGTTGGCATTAAAGCCGATACCTGGAACATTGAAAATTATTCATATATAAGAATTCCCTCCATCTTGTTGGCTTCTAACACTCTTAATGTTGGCTACATGAAATATGATTCTGATTCCTCTTCTACATCAGAGGGTTCATATCCTTGACCCGACTCTTCTGAATTATGAAAATCAGAATCACTAGCTTCCATATTCAAAAATTCCCAACCACCATCTTCAATAAATTTACTTGGATCATTAGTAATAGTCTTCAAAATTGGTTGCCAGTTCAATTTCATTATTGTAGGAGTTGAGAAAATACAACACCACAAACCCCGAAGATCACCTGCATGCAAATAACCTGTCACAAAAGAAGAGATGGAGACAAACAAGAAAGGGTTCTCTTAAAACGAAAAATGTATATATCAGAGAGAATGAGAGAATGAATTGATATTAAATACAATGGGATCAATCCTTATAAAAAGGAGATCATGCAAACCCTAATAGGAAAAACCCTAATAGAAGCCCTAATAGGAAAACATTTAATAATTAATAAAATTATTAAATGTCACTTTATGCAAACTAACATGAAATCTTAAGAAGGGAATAAAGGTAACTTAATCAACATAATTAAGTTAAAACCTTTACTCTAACACCCCCCCTTAAGATGAGCAACAGTGCAGCTACAAACAAATGCAAGAAAGCAAAGGTAACTACAACGGAAGAAGGCAAACATGGGTCCCGACAACTAGGCCAGATCAGGTACCCAAATACAACCAAATCTCTGTAAAGAGGAGAAATAGAGAAAACCTCATGGGAAAAAGCTCTACTCCAAAAAGAGATGTAGAAAGCCAAGAAGAAACATCACTGAAGTAGAAGAAGCTGTAAACAACTATCAAAAGATGACTTCTATGGTGCTAAAGAACCTCCACTGAAGATGGAAGATCCCTTCTAAGGAAAAACCAAGGAAGAATTAGCATGAACAATATAATAACCCCCCCATAATGCTGAATTGGGAGAGCCTGACAGATCCATTGAAATGATGTGAAACACCTTGTAGTGCATGAAGAAGAAGAAACAACATAAAGTGCGCAAGATAGTACCTGTAACTGAAAAATTGGTGTGCAAAACAAAGCACACATGCATGAGGTTGGAATCATATGGATCCATTGTCGTCGTGGAGGGCACTCATCGGACAAAGGTGTGATGGCAAACAAAGGAAAACTACAGAACCCCTCATGACACTTTATAATAACAGTGCGAGTACAAAATATGGCACAACCTTATGTGAAAAATCCCCAAAACTACATGTACAATAGTGTGGCACTTTATCTCAGTGCGTTTACATAAAAGAAATTGCTTACAAATGATGCTCAAAATGTCCAAAAAGGAAAAAGCTGGAAATACATGAAGAACAGCCAAAAAACTAACTGTAGAATGCACCAATGGAGAAAGAAGTGATGAGACCCACACCACTGGAAAGATGAGAAAACCAGCTTTCCGACGATATCTCGTTTGCCAAAAAATGATATCGTATGCCCAAGTTACGACCTCTGGAAGAAAACAACTCGAAAGAGGGAAAAAAGCCAACGCTAGGTTAAATTTGACGGTCATACGGTTGTCGCAGAAAAACACAAGCTTAAATTTGACGGCCAAACGTCCGTCACTGCAAAAGTGCAATAGGGCATATACAGAAAAAAAATATTTTTTTAAATAATAAAAAAACTATTACAAATAAATTTTTTTGATAATTTTTTTTTTGTAAACAATTTGTGGTGGGGGAGGCATGTGGGCCCACCCCCACCGCAGCCCTATGCAAGCACGGGTATGCTGTGCAGGGTACCCTGCGCAGGTACTCTGCCGGCCTACGTAGGGTCTTGGGCCCCGCAATTTTATTTTATTTTTCAAAAGAACTAGCATGCCCAAAGAAAATGGGCTTTTTTTCACCGTTGGAAAAAAAAAAGGACGAAAAATAGAAATTCCGAAAAAAAATTTACTAGGAATTTTTTACGGATCCGCGCGCAGACGACGACCGTACCTTCTAAAAAATTTTTGCTTCAAATTTTGACTTTGTCCAAAATGGATGAATGAACAGTCGATTTAGGGGTTTTGGACCACTGCGGACGCAATGGCGAGGTTCGTTTGAGCTGAAAATACTTCAAAAATGCAGGTATGCCCTGGATAAAAAAAACCCCAAACCCTTGAAGCTCCAAAAATCTTCAAAACAAGAACAGGAAGCAGCAAGTCAGGAGCTCCGATACCATGTAGGAGTTGAGAAAATACAACACCACAAACCCTGAAGATCACCTACCCACAAATAACCTGTCACAAAAGAAGAGATGGAGAGAAACAAGAAAGGGTTCTCTGAAAATTGAAAATGTATATATCAGAGAGAATGAGAGAATGAATTGATATTAAATACAATGTGATCAATCCTTATAAAAAGGAGATCATGCAAACCCTAATAAAACCCTAATAGGAAAAACCCTAATAGAAGCCCTAATAGGAAAATATTTAATAATTAATATAATTATTAAATGTCACTTTATGCAAACTAACGTGAAATCTTAAGAAGGGAATAAAGGTAACTTAATCAACATAATTAAGTTAAAACCTTTACTCTAAAAATTATGCTTTCATAATACTTTATATCCATGGAGTTCAACCATTCCTTGATGCCATCAAACAAAGATTTAGGAATGACGTCAATGGAGTTCAACCATTTCTCTTACTCGCTTGACAAATCCTTGAAAATCTGCATTGATTTTATTTTTCCTGTCCCTCTCTTTCCATTCTTCCTCAATTTCACTAGGATCATACATTGACCTTCTTGCCCCTCCTAAAGTTTGGACCACATCCATTACCTCCACATAAAACTAGACATCCTTGGTCTTCTTGGTTCCCACGCCATGATATGGTTATGCAGATGAAAATGAAGCAAAGTAATCATCTTTCTTCCTCTTCCATGAAAACCAAGCTCTCTAAATGGTATATCAAACTCTAGTGCAAAATATTTTAGATGAGGCTGCTCCCATAGCTCTCTTACTCGCTTGAAAAATCCTTAAAAATCTGCATTGATTTTTATTTTCTTGTCCCTCTCTTGTTGTTCTTCCTCAATTTCATCAGGATCATACATTGACCTTCTTGTCCCTCCTAAAGTTTGGACCACATCTATTACCTCCACATAAAATTGTACATCTTTGGTCTTCTTGGTTCCCATGCCATGGTATGGTTATGCAAATGAAAATGAAGCAAAGTAATCATATCCTTCTCTGCTACCTGGAAGAATGCATGCTTAATATTTTGATACATGATATTAGCTCTCTCTTCTGATCTCATGGTTGAATACCAAAATCCATTATGGTGGCCCTCCAAAGTTCCAGTCATCTTTCTTCCTCTTCCACCAAATGCTAGCCTGATCCACAAGTCTACCAACCTAATTGCCTTTGTTTTTGAAAGCTAAAGTTTCTCTTGAGTCACCAGTGTAGCTCTCTCTGCCTTTTCAAACTCTTTCATTGCTATAGATCGTCTATGGGATTTAATCATTTTTACCACATGGTTGATGTGCTTTGAATCCTTGGATCTAAAGAAAATTTCCTTAACATAAATACTGCTAGGGAATTTCAATGTTGGCATGTAGTTAGCATTAAAGTCAGTGCCTAGAACATTGAAAATTATCCTTATATAATAATTCCCTCCATCTTGTTGGCTTCTAACACTCTTGATGGTGGCTACATGAAATGGAACCATGATGCCCATATATGGGTACCAAAACAAGATCATTTTCCGTATCAACCTAAATCATGAGCTCTCTAGAAACAGGGATATCTTCCACATTTGTGTATGAAACCATCTCAGTGGATGGCTTGGAAGAGCCATGTCCATCTCCTATACCAATGCCCCCTACAACCAATCTTCTTGCAGTCTCCTCACTCTTTTGCAGAGGGTTGGCACTTAAGGTTATGTAATAAAATTTACAATTTATAGTTAAACTGTATAACAATTTTTTTTAATGATCTTTACTAATGTTTATTAGAATTGTTGCATGTTTTACATCATTGGAATCACACATTAGCTTTAATTTTTTTGAAATTTTATTCTGGTATGTGCACTTTGATATTATGTAATTTGATTATGGTTTCATCACATATGTTTCAATATTAGATATATAACAGAAAAATAAATTATTGCATGAAATAAATAATAAATTTTCATTTTAAATGTTTTTTTTTGTAGAACACAGGTCTTCCAGAAGATCAAGATGATCCTCATCATGATATAAATTGAGAAATTATTGGTTCTACCGGTATAAATCACGTGGCAAAGGATGATGATGATGCAGATACAAAAGACATCGAGGCCAATGACAATGATGACGACGACGACGATGAGGATGACGACGACGACGACGACGACGACGACGATGATGATGCCGATGATGATGATCACGATGGTGATGATGATGATAGGGAAGTTGCTGCTAGTACCCAACAACATTCATGATCATATAGGCATCATCATGGATCATTGCTGGTATATCATTATGATGATGATGATGATGATGATGAGGCAGTTGCTGGTAGTACCCAGTGACATTCATGATCACATACACTGCATCATGGATCATTGTTGATATATTGTTATGATGCCTCTTTTCATGGTTACTATCATATGTATCATTTTCACGACCTACAGTACCATATTAATGATTTGTATCATATTGAAATTTATCATTTTCACTTATATCATTTGGACATGTATCATCTTGACTTGTATCAATTTGAGTTACATAATTTATCATTTTTACTTATATCATTTGTACATGTATCATTTTGACTTATGTCGATTGTTGGACATGTATCATTTTGACATGTTATTGATCTACTGGCATATTTGACTTTCACTTGTTTTAGTTATACATGATGATGATCTTATCAGTATTGACTTGTCAATTTATATATATTAAAAGTGGTCAATGATTAATTTTGGATGGATATTTATTATGTATGATGATTTTAATTTACTGCTCAGGATGGATGTTGTCAAATTCAATTCAATTATAGATATTTGACTCACTTGTTATAATATTTTTCTTGTTATTTCCAGAAAACACACCTCAAAGGTACGCAAAAACACATAAAAAGGAGCATTCCAGAAGCAGGTGTGAGAAAAAGCAAGGGGCAGAGCCAAAGGCAGAGGAACTAGTGCAAGTCCAAGCAACAGAAAGACATGGGAAGCCATAGCAACAAGAATAATGGAGACTCCATTATTCTTGAACACTGAGAAGCAACAAAAATCTTTCAAAGGTGAGATCATAGACAAAAGACTACAGGCTTTGTTGGCGTCATCTCATCCACTGGTTCTCTGGGCGACCAAGAAAATTCTGGGGCCAAAATTCATGAGGGCCTATCATAGGTTTAGGTCGAACTCAAAAATCCTGGCCATGTTCCTGGTAATGTTACTGCATATGGGTGTGTCAAAAGAGATAGGGAAGAAGCTCACACAGATGGTCTTTGTCCATGCTTGGTTGGTGGATATCGATGCAACCCTCGACAATGTAGATGAGAATAAACAAATACCAATACCCTAGAACTACTACATGCTCCAGATGCATGGTAGGGATTTCATGAAATTCCCTTTGATTCAAACCGTCGACCTAGAGGGTTTTGAGAAGTTGTGGAATGAGCGTGACTAGAACCTCTTCTTCCTACTTAGAGAAGCCAATTTGGTGACAAATCTTCCAAGAGGCTAGGAAATATGGTATGTTGAGGATGAAGGGATGGAAAATAAGATTGTGGTAGGGGACGACGACGACTAAGACTTTGGTTCAGGAGAAGAGTGGCGCAAAGATGACGACATGGACCTAGGGGAAAAAGCCAAAGGTTCAACCCACCAGAATTGTGGTACTGACTGCCCAGTGATTGCGGACTACATTGCCTACATGAAGCAGACAGAGATAAATGATGATGAAGATTGAAAAATTCCCAGCCTCGTAAAATTTATATTTTGGTATACATATGATATAGTAGAGACATGGGAAAGCAGTTGCGGATATGAGTCAGTCCCAGTTGGCGTTGCCTGAGTCTAGAACCAGGCCATTTTGTAACTGAAAATGTATCAGCATGGGTAGGTAGGGTAAAGGCTTTTGAAACACATGACCATTTTGTCAAAGGCCTAAAAGTAAATTTTGGTCGAAAACTCATGTAAAAAAATTTGTGAAGAAATATACATAATTATCTGTCCCTCTTCTTTCTTCACAAATTTTTTTACATGAGTTTTCGAATTTGTGAAAAATTTGTGAAGAAATATATATTTTTTTAAATGAGTTTTATGTATATTTCTTCACAAATGTGAAAAATATGATTAACTCATCTGTCCCTCTTCTTTTACTAATGTAATGAAAGTGTGCTTGCTAACGTAAATAAAGTTTTAAGCTTATACGAATAGTGCAAACACCTCTTGGATTATTTTGATGGTTTTATGCCTTTTTGGCTACACCTTTGATAGTTTTATTCCCTTTTGGACATTCATCTCCTTTGAGATTATCTTATAAAGGAATGTATGTGGGATTTATCCTCTAATATCACCTTGCATAATATAGAATGTCACTTGTAGAGAACAAAATATGGCATTCTAGTATGAAATCAACCTCCACAAAGGTGAAAAATGACTTGTATAAGATAAAAATTTAGATTTTGGTATGATATCAACCTCCATAAAGATGCAATATGACATGTAGAACATAAAATCATGGCATATATATTGATTTGTATTAGCCTACAATAGAGGTCACTATTAGAGTTGATAGTGAACCCCATAACTCCTAGAAATCACCTACGACAAAAATGCATGTCATATTTGGAGAGAAAAGGCAATGATTATGCTCATACAACATTGATAAGATAAATGATCGACACAAGAATTTGATATCAAGATTAACTTGTAATATAATTATGAATTGAATGTGAATTATTTATAATGGACAATAATTAATACTTATAAAATCAAAAAAGAAAACCTTAGATGAGGATTTGATTAGATTGTGACAAGTGTTCTAATCCTATGAAATGAGACAACTTGACCTATGAATAACCCAATCTGATACTAACACTCATATGTTTGGCTTAATTAATTAGAGTAAAAAGGTCCTAATAATTAATCAATGATTAGTTAATTAAAGGTGATTCCTTATTTACTCTAACACTCCCCTTAAGATCAACTTAGGGAGAAAATAAAAACATGATGAAGAATAAAATTATGGATGCATGAATGGGTCTTGGTTACAAGGCCTAATGAGTTACCCATGTACAAAAAAATGAATCTCTCATAACTAGAGAAAGGGAGAAAACAACATGGGAAAAAACTACTCTCCAAAAGAGAAAATGAAATAATTGTACTAGTGAAAGAAGGATAGAAGGAGAACTCAATGTGACCCCCAAGGAATTCATGTTACACAATTATAATAGATTTCCCCCATTAGGAGAGATAAAATGGCGATATAAACCCCCCCATAAAGAAAGAGCTCCTATGCCCATGATGAATGTCTAAAGACAAAATACAATCCACTACCTGTAAACACCATTTCTCCCCTTAGGAATGAAAAATCCATTGATGATTAGAGAATTCATTCCAAAATTATGGAAGAATCAAGAATCCAAATCCAAATGATGTATGCCTCTAAAATTTTCTCAAATATCCACATACTGAAATTAGATAATGTCAATCTAGAAACCGATGAAGACTAGTGTAAAATGAATTACAAAGGTGATGAAGATGATGGATCAAAAATGATGATGTGACTATCAAAGAAGAGGATATGAATGTCCTCAAAGTAATCCTCCATATCTGCAATATAGGACTCTATAAATAAGGATGATATGTCTGCAAGATACAAATCCCAAGTAGTTATATCTAAAAGAAGATGAATGTCTTGCTGCACTGAACTAATAGGGGCCAAGGATGTGGTGATGCCAATCCGATCAAGAACGATAGAAGATGGAGATTGGGTCTCAATATAAAGAGTGAAAACATGAATACAAGTCTCTAACCATCAAAATATGTAAGACCTATGATATATTCAATCTCCTCTAAAGCATCATCATCAAAAGGTATACAATATGCATTTACAAGAGGAATGCCATAATTTGTAGTAGGATCCTATAAGAATGGAGAGATATGAGGGTCTCCATGGATATCCCAATTTGATTCCAATGTGTGGGGGGGGAAATCAATATTCGATACAACATACATAGTTTCATGATCAACACTAGAACAAATCACTCCCACAACCTGACCAATTCTAATACCCCATGTTCATCAACTCTCTAGTGTGTTTAGGGAACGTATGAGTCCATAAAGATAAGGAAAAATATCATGTCATCTAAGATATGTCAGGATTTTATTTTTCCAAGGCTCATAATTATTATTTTTCTATGATGGCCATAAAAGGATGGACAAAAAACCCATGATAATTTATCAAATAAAAAAAATAGAGACTAATACCCTTGGTACATGTAAATTAGATCAAATTAAGTCATATCACACAAAAAGATCATTTATAAGCACCAAGACGTCCAAGTAATTAAGTGGAAATTAAAATCACAAAAAAATGAATAAAATATACTTGGGGTAGATTCTAGAAAAATTGCATGAATAGATATGAAGAGATTTGAAATACCTTTCAAATGCCACAAGAATCATGGAAACAAAATTATCTAAGTGAAAATTTATGAGCTTAGGAGTAGAAAATGGTTATCTGACTTTGATTGAGAAGAAAATATACCAATAGAAAATTTGATGATGAGACCTTCACCATTGAAAAATAGATGGAACTAAATTTTTGAGATATCTTGTTTGCCCAATTTTGACACTATATGTCCAAGTTACGATGAAAAGAAACAAACTACTCCTTTAGGCCAAATGGAGGCTACGAGCTTGGGTAAAGAACATGATCTACAATTGACATCAACATGCCATCATGCTAATGTTAGTAGAATATGCTGTGAATATTCCCTTAGTCACAAAAAAATTAAATC